>PVLC010024828.1:0-24507 GCA_004027655.1 Graphiurus murinus | reverse complement strand
ACCTGTAATCCTCCTATCTCAGCATCCTAAATACTGGGATTCCAGGTACACACCACCTACCCAGCTAATTTATTAAGATTTTAAAAATCTAAGCTATATTCATATAACTTGCATAAAATCCTTTATCATTTTAAAAACCTGAAACTGAAAATTTTTCTTTGTATCATAAACTTGTAACAGTTATAATTTATTCTGATATAATTAATAAAAATAGAAGTTCACAGAATATAGACCCACACCTGAACAAAAAAAGTCCCTTAAGTCTCAAAAGAATATTTAATAAGTGATGCAAATACTAGTTTATAGAATAACATGAGCAAAGCAATTATCTTCCAGTAGACACAGGAGTTGAAACTTACAAAACTTTTATTGAGACATGGGAAGTACTAGCGAGGTTAGAACTTATTTTGCCACTATTTCGGACTCAAATAGGTCAGAATCAAGGGCAAATCAAATTATTTTTTGCCTGTATTTCTTTCTGTCCTTTTCCAGGAGCAACCTAGCAAAGCTTGCAAATGTGCATAGAATAGCACTGAGGATGCTGGCAAAGTGTACACAGAAGTGACATGACCCAACGGCCCACACAAGGATTAAAGCAGCACTATTTTCTAGCAAGCCTGTGCTTCTATTGCTAAGGGGACTGCATGAATCAGATAAATGCCAAACTCGTAATTCACCCAGACACAACTTTCACACCAGCGAGGTCAATCCAATTATCTCAGCAGGCAAGACAGGCGGAGACCATGAAGACATATTAGACAACTTTCCACTAGCAAAATAAAGTGCAGAAATACAGAACCTACCCCTACACACACACACAACAATAGGGTGACCATATGGCTTATAGTTGAATGTCACATCTAGCTCCTATATGTCAGTTCAAATCCACCTTCCTAAGACTATGGGGCCAGTCTCCTCCTAGAGAAAAAACAAAACAAAACAATATTCTAGTTACGTTTTGTGTACACTACATCTTTGTTCAAAGTACAGGCTCTCCTAAGTGTCAGAATGGTTCCAAGTAATAACAGCCAGTACTCATTAAGACTTTACAATATGTCACACACTATTGCAAGCCATTCACAAGGATGAACATTTATTGCTCATAACCCACGGCCGAGGGTACTGTTATCATATCTGTTCCACATATAAGGAAACACAGGCACAGAGAGATTAGATGACTTAATCAAGATCACACAACTAGAAAGTCACAAAACTGGGATAATAGCAGACAAAACTTTCTCTGTTAACCATCACATTGTGTTTCAATAGGGGGAAAATGGCTTACTAGGAGCTTATTGCTATTTACAAGGCTCTAGCCATGATATAGGGGCAAATAAGTGTCCTCAAATCTGAGCAAATAGAAAAATACCTTAAGGTACAGATGGAGATGAGCAAGGACAGAAAAGATGAACTGAAGACAAATGAAGAGAAGTGAAGGGCTGAGTCATGAAAAGCAGCATCCTCCATGGAGAAACAAACCCTGACATGTCCATACAATGAAATACTACTCAGCAAGAAAAAGCAACTACTACATTGACATTGCAACAGGGATGAATCTTAAGTGCATTATGATGAGTGATAGAAGCTAGGCACAAAAAGCTACATTTTGCATAATTCGATTTACGTGACAGTCTGGAAAAAGCAAAGCCTTAGGGATGGAAACCACTGGTTGCCAGGGCTCAAATTGGAAGTGAGGGTGACTGTAAAGATGAACTGGGGAGTTTGTGAGGGAGGTATGGCCACTGCTTATATGTGTAAGAACTTTCAGAAGTATACTCTAAAAAAGGTGAATTTTATAGTATGTATATCTTTATTTAAAAAATTCAGGCTGGGTGTAGTGGTGCATATTTGTAATTCCAGTACTTGGGAGGCTGAGACAGAAGGATTCCAGGTTTACAGTCAGCCTCAGCAACTTAGTGAGGCCCTCTGCAACTTAGACCCTGTTTCCGAATAAAAGAATAAAATAGGTCTGGGGGGTATAGCTCAGAGGTAGAATGCCCTTGGGTTCCATCTTCAGTACCACCAAAACAAACAAATGAAAAATACAAGACCCACAACACAAAGAACACCTTCAAAAACACTGTTCCATTCATTTGGCATTCAGTAACCACCTAGCTTAGACACAGAGTTCTCCCTGTGTTCACAGACCTGACTGGGCACTATAGCAGGATATGGGTTCCTTTGTTATGATATCAGGTAGAATTGTCCTTTGGAATTACAGCTATGAAAATTAATTCAAGGTTAAGGGATATCAATAATTAATAATTAAGGGATATTGATAATTATAGATTATAATCCACTGAATTAAGTAAGAATACTAGGTCCTTACTGATATGGAATAAGTATTCACCTAAATGAGGGGAAAAGGGAAAATTCTTCCTTATAGTAGAATCCAACTAATAAAACTCATCATTTGGGAGAATATCACCATCCTTCAGCTAACCATAGTTATAATTGATCCAGAAAGAATCACCAATGAATTCTAAATGTGGTTGATGAATGTTTGATGAAAATTCCCAAAGATATCTACAAGTACTACATATCTCATTTAGTATTTGTTCATTACAAAAGACAGAAAGTAACCATACTGTATAAAAAATTTATCAATGATTATGGATGACAATCTCAACACTGAGAAAAACTGACTTTCTATGTCCCTTGACCTGATGTCATGAGTTCATATTGCCAGGAACTGCCCTGCAGAAAATGTACACTGAATATAATTATGAGGAAACCTCAGACAAAAGAAAATTGAGGGTAGATATTTACAAAATAGCCTGAACTCTTCATAAATGTCAAATTCAAGAAAGTTAATGGGTTGGGCACAGTGGCACATGTCTGTAATCCCAGTACTTGGGAGGCAAGACAGGAGGAGCATAGGTTTGAGGCCAGCCTCAGCAACTTAGCAAGACCCTTGGCAACTTAGGGAGACGCAGTTTAAAAATTTTAAAAATAAGTAAAAAAGGTCAGGGTGTATCTCAGAGGTAGAATGCCCCCCAGTCAATCCCCAATACAAAAACCATAAAATTAATTAATTAATTTAAAAAATAAAGTTAATGATCTAAGAGGATGAAAAAGACATGACAACTGAGTAAAATGTATTATCTTTGTGATTTTATTTGGGACTGGAAAAAGAGAACAATAAAGGACATTTTGGCACAATTGGTGAATTTTGAATATAGCCTTATTAATGAAAAATTATCATTGAAATCTTATTAAGACAAGTAAATTGCAGTTAAAATATTAATGCAAAACCTTCTTTCTTTCTTTCTTTCTTTCTTTCTTTCTTTCTTTCTTTCTTTCTTTCTTTCTTTCTTTCTTTCTTTCTTTCTTTCTTTCTTTCTTTCTTCTTGTGGTGCTAGGGATTTAACCCAGGGGCTTTCTACCTCTGAGCTACACCCCTTAGCCCTATTTTTCAGAAAAAGGGTCTTACTAAATTGCTGAAGCTGGCCTTGAACCTGCAATCCTCCTGTTTCAGCCTTCTAGGTACTGGGATTACAGGCATGTTCTACCACACCCAGCCAAAACTTCCTAAATTTGATGAATGTATGCTGTTGTGTAAAAATATTCTTATCAACTCTCACATGATTGACCAAAAATATACCTATATGTTTATATGTATATATGTATGTATATACACACAGAGAGAATGATAAAGCAAATATAAACGTGTTAGCAACCAGTGAATTGAAGTAAAGAGCACATGAAATTTCATTGTGTTCTTCTTGCAAGTTTCCTATAACTGTAAAATATACCAAATAAAAATGTTGTCTCCCAAACCAGGATTCAATAAAGTTAAATCATTTACTCAAGGCCCCGAAAATAGTACAGGGATAGAAATAGAATTCCAATTCCCAGTGGTCTGACTACAAAGATCACTCCTTTTCAACCGAATTGTGCTGCTCCACACCATTACTCCAACAGCCTTTCACTATCATGGAGTATACAATAAAAAAAGAATGCTGCAGATAGTTCACAGAACAGTTGTAATGAAAGCAGTTTGGCCAACATTGGAGAAATGGCACAAAAATACAGACTTTAGGAGCTAAGCAGGAGGCAAAGACATCTGCTCTTATCACAGTAATGGCTTGTTCAAACAAATTCATCTTCTGAGTTCCTAAGAGGAAACAGCATACAGCACCCAGCTACAATGGGACTGTTCTATTTGGTCAGGTTTGAGGAAGCCAGTTTTTTTCTTCATCCATTTATATTTTTGGATGTTACAGTAGAAACATTGGAAAAGAAAAAAAAATCTTAAAGTTACTTGAGAGTCAATAGTGGAACTAAATAAAATCAAGCATTTATGGAGTACATACTAAGTGTGATTCAGACATTTTCTAAGTGTATTTCCCATGTAAACTCATTGAAGCATCTTATAATGTGGGTAGCACTGTAATCCTACCCATTTTTCAGGTGAGGATCGCCAGGCACCAAGGGGTTACTTAGTTTGTATCTAGAACAGGAAGAATCCATTTTCATTGGTCTGGCTTTAGGGTCTGTATGCTAGACCACTACTCTTTACAGCCTTGTGAAAGGTCATGGAGAACATGTTAATCACTCTGAAACAAACTGTCTTCAGGATGATGACTAAGTTTATGGTTTAGTAACATTGTATTGCAACTGGAAAATAGAATGACAAATACTTTGGAAATTAATTAGATGGGGGGTTTCCTTCTCTACCACTGATTAAAAAAATGATTGAGTGATGAAGACAACATGAAATAACTCAGTTCATGTTTCATGTTCTACTTGGGACAAAATGGAGCAGGTGCCTGGTCACACTCTGATAGTATGTGGTGACACAATACCTTTGATCAATTCTGAGAGGTAGAGTTTTATAGATTTGCATTTTTTTACACTTTATCATGTCTGAAATTGAGATGTAATGTATAGCTTATAGTGAGAAATGATTGACTGGCAGAATTTTTTTTTCCTTTCTTCTTAATGATAAATGAAATAATGGTCTCTCTTGCAATTGATGGCATCTTAGAATTGATAAAATGTCCTAAGCTCTCTTCTCTATTCCTCTCACCACAATCAAAGAATATGTAACATTGAATACATTTTTTAAAAAATTCTAGCTGGGTTTTGATGGACATCATATTGCATTTACAGTATTATAATATATGTAATGGAGGCTACTGAACTTGGAGTACTTTTTAAGATAATGTGGAAAAAGAGAAGGTTGGCAACATTAAGCATTATTTCTCAGTTATTAATTGTACTGTAGGATCCTCCATTGTATTGATGTTGTAAAAAATCTTTAATCTATTCCCAAATGTATATTTTCATTTCTTTTAACGTATTTTACTCAAGTCCAAGATCAATTAAAAGTATTTAAAAGTGCAATAGAAAAATGCCATAAGTATATCTTTTGAAAAATCTTGGCAGGTTAATTTAGTTCTTTCAACAGATTTATATTGAATAGTTATTGTGCACCTAAATCACAGTAGGGCCAAAGGGGGGGGAAAAAAAAGCACACAAGTAGCAATATGCCCTCAAGAAACACAAAGTCTGTTATATTCAATGATATGAATTGATTCTTTCTGAAGAGATCTTAGAGATAATTAATTATACTTAGAATCTATATTTTTCCTTCCAAATGTACCAAAAAGGAAAAAAAATGTTTTTAATAGTAAAACATACTATTTATATTTATAAGTAAAAAATAAATAATATCATAATCTGATTTTAGTAGTATAAAATAACATATTTCAGATTTATCCCAGGGGTTTCCTTCCTGAACAAAATAGTTTGTGCATCCTTTCACTTCACAAACGTTAATTAATGCCTACCCCATAGTAGGTACCAGGTGTTATGGATGCCGGATTTGTCACCTCGGCTAGCTTACAGATGAATGTTTGAGTGAATAACAATCTCTGTTACTCACTCAAGCATTCATCTGTATGTTGCCTTGGAGGTATTCTGTTGATGTGATTAAATCCATAATCAGTTGACTTTAAGTAAGAGAGATCAACCTAAATAACCAGGGTGGGCCTGATTCAACCAGTCAAAATGCATAAACAGCAAAGATGAGGCTTCTCTGAAGAAGAAATTCTGTCTGCAAACTGCAACTCAATGCTCACGAGCAAGAGTTCCAACTTGCCTTTCCTACTGGCTAGCCAGCCCTATAGATTTCAGACTTGTTTAGCCAGTTCCCACCATCATGAGGCTAATTCTTTGCAAATAAATCTCTTAATATGTATTTCCTACTGATTGTGTAACTCTGCTTGATTCCACTGTTAGATATAAAAGGGGAGAAGGATGTACGACTTTGTTTGTATCCATTGTATGAGATAATGGAGCTGTTGTGTAGATAACTGATTACACCATAGTTTCATGGTGGCAAATGTACAGAAAGTGTATTGAGAGGTTACGTGGCCTAGATTTTAGAGTGGTATGGATAAGAGAAGTTCCTGGAGGATATAAAGTTTGGTTTCAGAGCTAAAAAAAAAAAAAAAAAGTAGGAATCAAGAAAGCAAAGTACGCATGTGCGTATGTGGTGCTAGGAGAGTGGTAGGATGTTCTAGACAGAAAAGCTTGGAGAAGCTGTGCTAAAGCTTAGTAGTGAGAGCAAGCGTGAAACAATGGAAAACTGAAAGAGAACCCTTAGAGGTGATGCCTAGTGAACGTGGGTGGGGAGAGAGGAGCACTAGAGAATGAGCAAAAGCTACATCATGAAGGCCTGGTAAGTTATGTTCAGTTGCTAGGCATAGAGTTTAATGAAAGGGGGGGGGATTATCAATTTTGATTTCAGAAAGATCATTCAGGACACAATGTGGACAGTGGATTGAAAGAAAATGCAGCTTGAGAGGAAACAATACTAGTGACTGAGGATGATGGCCTAGATCAGTGGAAGCAGTGGACATGGAGAGGATTTAGTTGCAGATGTAGATCTAGGTAGCAGAGTGGACACTACTTGATGATTGATTGAATTTGAGAAATGTTAGAGATTTACTGACTCCGAGAATGCAGTAGCTGAACTTGCATTCTGGTCTTGTGATGCTATAGAATCAGCTTTCAATACTTGCTGGCTCACAATAAATAGCTGCTTAGTAAATGTTGTGGTCCATGATATAATGACATTTTAGTTTCTTTATATTGATTTGTCTGAGCATAAAATGGGACTCTGATTACCAACAGCAAGCATAATGATGTTTCTAGGAGCACGATAACTTTTTACCAGAAGGTATATGGTTCCTTCCAAAAATAAAACAATAAATGTTAACCCTAGTATTAATGTTTTGCCTATATTATTTTGTTGGTCCAGACTCTCCTGGTGCCATAAAATTAAAATGTAGGGGTACTATTTTAGATCCTTCAAGATTTTAATTTTTTCACCAGTATTCTAACCATCCATTACAAGAGAATTCAATGAGAAACAACAGTAAAATTTAGAAGTTATGCAATAATATTGAAAGATCATATTCATATTCTTATATATGAATTTATTAACCATTATGGGAAGGATCAACCTGTAAATGTCCAATTAGCCCATCCTCAACCACAGAATACAAAATACAAAATATGATTAACAAAACATGTCTTCCACCTAAAAGGTTTTCTTGAGAATCAATGACCTAATCAATATTATAGTAATTTGTAAATGGCAGATGTCTCCCCCATAATAAGAGAGTATTCTTATTATTTTATTGATGATAACAATCAAGAGTTCTATTTCAGCAAAGTAGAGCAATCCTGCCACAATGTATTACCCTGCTAAAAATTTCTTCAAGATCAATATTTTTTAATCAATCCAGAATAATTCCAGCAATATACAGATTTAGGATTTAATATAGAAGGCTGATGTTACTAGGGAGAATGCCTCACGGTTCTGATAAATGCTTATGGTTACATGAGTGACTTTCTTTTAGTAAACACATTTATTTATTTCCCTCAAGTATCTAACTGCTCAGTTCCCATGGCAACACAGTGCTGGAGTGATGACCCAGAGAAACACCTTGTATTTCCTTAGACATCTATTGTGTCCTATGTAAATTATTGCTTCTTTAGTAAAACTGGGTGCAAGTTTTGAGTCTTTCATTTGTTGGATATATAACTCTAGACAATTATTTACCTTTGGTTTTATTTCATCATTCATAAAATGAGAATTGCAATAATGCTTATATCAGTAACTACAGAGATAAAAGAAATTGTTAACTTTATTACTTTACTTTTCCCTGTCAACCTTTTTGATGCATCTCACTTTAAATGATTTAAATGCAATGTTACAGAATTATTAAGGGGAAAATATTTTATTTGAACATAAGAAAGATAATGTTTATAAAAGAACATATGAACTGTATATAAGATCATGCACTTTGCTAATCTCAGAAAATATTAATGTTTTAAATTAATGCACATATATTTCCTCTTTTAAAATTCTTATCTCACATTGTGATTTTATTTTTATTATATTTTTTCATTTTATTGTATAAATTCATAACATGGGTTGTGGAAGTTAGGACTAAGATCCTTGCGCAGGAAAATGTTACCAGGTTTGATTTATAATATTCACCTAATTAGAACAATTGGCAATTTGTGTTTTGGTTTATTATTTTCTTTTTAATTCAGAAACTGAGAAATTCTGATGTCACAAAACAAGTACTAAACTTACCTCTGTGTTACTATAGGGAATGATCCAATAACTATACAAACTCTTCTGCCCACCATTTCTCTTCATGATAGGGCAGGAATCCTTTTCCATACCCACAGTGGGACTGTGGCATAATAGATAAGGATGTAGCTCTGAATCAGAACATCTGGAGTGGAACCCTTATGTCTTTGCTTACAAAAAAAAAAAAAAAAAAGCAAGCTTATTAAATTTCCCAGTTCTGCAATTGATTTTCTAATCTATAAACAAAGATCATCATAATAGCTACCTTGTGGATTTTATGTGAGGAGAAAATGATAAAATCTCACATATAAAATGCTTAATAAACCTTGCCAAAAGACATCTTATTAAATGAATTACCAGATTTCTGCCTAGAAAGATTGGATTCAGCCTTGTCTGGGGTGTGCCTGTGGTCCACAGGATCCAGTCAACAAAACCCAGCAATCTGGGCCTCAACCATCCGCAAGCATATAAAACACAAAGTTTACAGGGGGCAACACTTTGTGTATGTGTGTATCCTTACTGCCAACATTTCATAAGATCATTTGAGTTGCAGAAGTTCAGTTTATAATTGCTTCATGGATTCCATGCTATTTAAAGAGCGAAATAGCTACCATCCTCCAGGCTTTGAGTGTTTGGGTAGAGAGTACTTCCAGCTGTACACCTCTTGTCCTAAACGTGAAAATCAATTCCTCAAAACTGTGTGCAAGTTTTCATCTTGTTACACAGCTCACCAACCCCATTTTCTACAGACAGAAACAAGGAACTCAATGAGGACATGATGAATAGAATTGGGCAAATTCACTTCAAACAGTGCTGAAGTCCTCAAGCAATGTTCCAACACAGTATCTCCTCTTGAGGGATGAGGGTAATTCTCTCAAGTAGCTTCTGAGTTGAGAACAACACACCAAAAACCACAAAAACACTTCCTGTGAATTCATCTGTAATGAAACATCTACAGGAAAACTCCCTATTTGAAAGTTATTATAGTCAGTTATATCACAAGGCAAAAAGCGTGACCCATTATTGTAGTATGCTAAAAGCAACATAAATTGACAGAATCTAAGAATCCTCAATCTCGACTGGCTACTATTCATAGGAAGAGAGCTTTTCTACCAAGACATAATGATCCATTAGTCAAGAGATGAGAGAACAAGATCAACAATCACATTGAGCAGCACTACTGTAACCTCAGCTAGGATTTACAGGCACCAAGCAGTGCATAGAGAATGCTATTTCTTGTTCTGTATTTAACAGTAGGGGGGACCAACTTGCCATTTTGCTTGGGATTTTCCTGAATTGGGCACTGAAAATCCCAAGTTCCAATAACACCTCTGACTTGAGTAAACCAAGATGATTGGCTAGTCTATTTCCCATATCAAGTTAGTTCTATTCCTTGCTAATAACTACAGTGTAATTTTCAGGGCTACAAAAACTCACCAGAAAAAAAAATCATCTTTATGAGCTTGAAGTCAAGCAATTGAAAAGGAATAGGTATAATTATATTCATAAAAAGGCTTAAATTCATCCCTGTGGCTTACTAGTAAAAAAAAATCATCTTTATGAGCTTGAAGTCAAGCAATTGAAAAGGAATAGGTATAATTATATTCATAAAAAGGCTTAAATTCATCCCTGTGGCTTACTAGTAACATACGGTGTTTCATACATCATATGGCAGCAACTGGACAGTGTCAGATCTCTTGCCACTTACTGAGGGAACAGAGGCTAAAGTCCAAACCACCTCTATGCATTCCTGATAGTGAAGCTGAAGCTCAGAGAACCATAGGTGCTCTGAGAGGAATATTCTTTGATCCTAAAAGGTAGGAAAAACACCTCAGAAGAGCAATAGCTAAGCTGAGATCTTAAAACAAATTCTTAGAAAAGTGCTAGAAGCCACTACAAAAAGCCTTATGCTATGAGGGGAGGCCAGAGAAATGGGTTTTTCTGAATATCATGGGATCTGAAACAGCAGATACAGCAGATACAGCTGAGGAAAGGAGGCCTTTTGGAGTGGGAGGAGGAGCAAAAGGAGCTGGCAGGAATGAACAGGAAGGTGAAGGAAGCTAAACGGGTATAACTGGATCCTCCAAAACACACTTTTCCCTTTTATCATGTTTGCCTTGATTTCCTATGGGGAAATGTTAGTCACTTAAACCATTTCCCCTCTCAAGTGTAAAGTTTCCAACTGTCTTTAGAGTTTGTATCTATTAAACTCAATTCGTCCCTCAAAGCTCATTGAACATCTCTATTTCTGACAAAACTCCGTAAGTCTTCCTTGATCATCTCTAATCTTCACCCTCCCAAGCTTCTTGACACTTTAGCATGTATGCCACACACTTACGAGCTTCATTATATTTGACTTTCAGTTTTTCATACCTACTTATTATTCCATAATTCATCAATATCTGTTGAGCACCTATTGCATGCTAAGCACTCTTCCAGGTACTGATTAAAAAATAATAAGTAGTTGGACATGACTCTTGGTCCTCCAAGACCACGAGCTGGTATGATGGCTCAGGTTTATAATCTCACTACTTGGGAGGCCGAGGCAGGAGGATCTCAGGTTCCAGGCCAGTCTCAGCAAGTTAGAATTTGTTTCAAAATAAAAAATAAAAAAGGAGTCAGGTGTGGTGGCGAATGCTTGTAATCCCAGCATTTGGGAGGCTGAGACCAGAGGATCCGGGTTCACGGCTAGCCTCAGCTACTTAGTGAGGCACTCCGCAACTTAGTGAGACTCGGTTTCAAAATAAAGAATAAAAAATAGGGCTGGGGGTATAGCTCGGAGGTAGAATGCCCCTGAGTCCAATCCCCAATACTGCAAAATAAAAATTAAAAATTAAAAAAAAATAAAAAGGGCTGAGAGGTAGAATGCCCCTTGGTTCAATTCTCCTTACTGAAAACAAAACAATAATATAACAAACATTTCAAGATACAGTCCATTTGGGACTGGGAATTTAGCTCATTGGTAGAGCACTTATCTCTGTGATACATGCACAAGACCTTGAGTTTGATCTCTAGCACTGAAAAACTAACAAACAAACAAACACACAAACAAACAAACATCCTTTGTAATACATTTCAGTTTTATCGTCCACGGTGTCAAAAGCAGCTGTGGGGCATATTAGGCAATTAATAAATACTTATTGACTTGATTCCTTGAAACACTTGATACTGTAATTACTCACATTGGGTAACAACAATCAAAGCAGACAAGAGGGAGATGATATACAGAGGTTATTGGAGAGTCCAGTTAAAATGTGATGATATGAGTAACTGTCCTTCACTGCATAGTTCTGGGCATGACATAGATATGAAAGTTAAATGAGGGAATAGAGTTGGAATGTTGGAAAATATTCCTTATGGTGACAGAATACATATTTTTTCTTTATACAACTCAAAGAGTAGTTGACAGGAGAAAGACCTGAGCTTACACTGTTTTGTCTCTGATACCCACACAAATTATTATTTCTTCTTGATTCTCAATTTGCTGTTTAAAATGGGGGACTATACTTATATCTCCTGGTTTATCTCCTCCATCATTTTCTACACTGCTCCATGTTAGGAGCTCACGCCCTGGTTCTTGTCAACAGGCTCCAAAGGCTCTGGATTCCGATGGAGTCCACCCAGTGGTGAGCTAGTAGGGTCAGAGGGTGGGGGAGTGGTTACTTCCCCCTGCTCTACAGCCTCCCTTCTTAATGATAACTTATCTTGTTTCCAAGAATGGTCTTTTCCTGACTATGGCCCTTCTGACCAGAACTTCTCATTGTTTTCTAACTGCTTCTAGTCCCAGGGCACTGCATTTTCCTTTTAATTGTTCCTACTAACACTGCCCATTATCCTATAAATATACTCTTTATTAAATTTTCTAAAAATTACCCAGTTTGATCATGCCATCTTTTCCAATCAATACAGAAAACAATCATATATATCTCTTGCTAGTGTATACATTAAGTTTAACTATATGAACTTTCTACCACAGTCCCTACTACAATGTGAGTCTTAGATAAATACTCTCTTCTTCTTCTCCTGCCTTCTTTAACACATGGTACTGACTAATGATATTGGAGAACCTGTAGTACTGACTAATGATATTGGAGAATATGTGCTTACTGTAACTTCTAGTAGTTTAATAGGCTTCTCCTTGAAGAGGCCTTTATAAAGGAAAACTATTATTTGTAAAAATGTTATTTGCAAATAAAATCAAGAAATTGAATCTTCCAGCAATATAAAGAAAAGTGTACTTCAGCTATAATTGAATTTGCTACTATATTTGAATGTGTGCTTTTTAATAATATGTTCTTCCTCCTCTTAAGAATATATACATATATGTTTACATAAATATTCAGATTAGAATGTGTAATACTATAATCTGAATATAATATATAATATTGTATTCTCTCGGGAATAAATATATATATATAGTTATATATATACACACATTACAAAAGTGCTAAAGAAGCAGAAAAATATTTATATATGCATATAGATGAATATATATTTATATTCAGATTAAAAAGTGTTAAGGGAAACAAAGAAAAATAAGTTGTGAGAAGTCAGATTTATTTAACATAGATAATTGTGGAGAAAAAACTGCTTACAAAAATTTCCTTTGGAAATGGTCAATACTATTTAGATTTCAACTTTCTTTTAAATTTTGTGACAGTAATGAACAGAAATTTAACGTGACAGATGAGCCACTGAGAGATGACTAAATCTCCTTTTCTTCTTCAGGTTGATGATGGACAAATGAAAGATGATCCCTTTTTGCATCAGGAGTGATGAGTCCTTTGAGTCCTGCCCAGGAATTCTTACCTGCCTGACTTCCCAGGGGGAGTTAACAGCCAGAAGGAAAAGTAATTAACTGTTGGAAGGTGTGCTGGAGGAAATTTCCTGAACACGTCTTTGTTATTAAAGACTAGGGCCCATGTAAATAATTAAACCAGATTTCTCAAAATCAGCAGAAATACTGTGATGGAGGATTAAACCAGGGCCCTATGAGCTTGACAGGGCTCTTGAAACCAGGAAGATGGTGGGATTTGGAGTCCAGAGTAGCAGAGACAAGGGCTCACTGGAATGCAGAGCCTCGGACATGGCTGAGCCTCAGTGGGGTGCTTGCTTGTGTGTGGCTGATTTTAGTAATGGCCTCATTGTTCATTTCTTCCATCATCTAAATCCTCCTGGAATAGACTTTGCAGCTTTCCCCATCAAGATGTGGAGTGTGCTGTTCCAATTTTTGAGCCTCAGCTACACTGTGATTTCTGGCCAGTGTACTGCAGCAGAAATGATTTCATACCAGTTCTGTATCTAGACTCTAAATGTCTCATGTGGGGTTGTGCTTTTTCTCTAGGAACCCTGCAAACTGCCAGGTGTACAAACCTGGAAGATCAGAGATGCGTGACCCTCTCCCATCCTACCTGCTAGCCAATAGCCAGACAAAATGAATGAAGCTTTGCCCCTGTGATGACTTACAGCCAACTGCAAACACATACCTGATCTTCGTAAGACAGAAAGGCTGCTGAGCAAAACCCAGTCCCAATTGCCAACTCGGGGATTTGTGGTGGTGGTTCAAGTCACGAAAGCTTTGAGTTGCTTTTTGCACAGTAAAACAAACTGATACACTATGTGCCTGTGGTCATGGAACTCTGATCAGGATCTCTGTGGCTGAGCTTGGCAATGGGGATAATGCAGCTGCTTGTAACCGGAATGATCCACCTGAGGAAGATGCTTAGCATACAACATTTTTTTTTTTTTAATCTAGCCTTTGTTGCACGGTTCTTGTGAATTACACGGAGGAAGATGGTGGAAACTGTCCCTTTCTTTTTCCTACCTAATCAGTTGGTTCTGAACATTATGGCCATCCTAAAATATGGGAACTTAGGTAAAATATTTTAATTAAAAACAATAAAACTTGGGTTCTGTAGCTTAACTAATATGTAACTTTGTATGTATGTGTGTGGTTCTGTGTATTGAACCCAGGGGCTTTCTACTTCAGAGCCATACCCCCCCTAGCCCTATATTATATTTATTTAGAAATAGGATCTAAGTTGTTGAGGCTGGACTCGAACTTCTGATCCTGTTGTCTCAGCCTACCAAGACCTAGGATTACAAATGTGCACCACCATGCCCAACTAATATGTAACATTTTAAAATAATATAATTTAAAATATTTCCATCCCTTTACTTGAGGAATAAAGTATTATATTTCAATTATCTTTAGATATTATTTCCTGTTTCTCAACCAGCAAAAGGGGGACAAGCATCAGATCCCATCTTTCTGGATGAGGTTTTTGATTTTTTATTTAATATGTGCTAATTTCACAATTTTCGAGCTAATATATGATCAAGTTAAGAGACAAAAAAATGCATGTTCATGTCCAAAGTAGTGATTATTGAAACAGAAAGAACTTAGAAGGAACACTGGGTGTGAAGTCACCTGACTCATAATTAGTCCTGGTTCTGTTACTAATTAGTATGATGTTAGGTGAGTCATTACTCATCTTTGGGACTTTGTTTCTTTATCTGCAAACTAAGCAAAAAGTACTAAATCATCTAAGTTCCTTTGAGGGTATCCTATTCTATGTCTCCCATTATCTATTTATAGTTGGATGACCTTCTTAAATGTATGTATCTTGAGACATTGTTTACTTCTCCATAGCATATCTTTAAATTGATTACTCTCTCCTATAAATCTTTAAAGCATTTACTGGTGATAAGAGCAGCCAGGGAGCTAACCAGGCCCTGCAGTGTGTTATCTCTGCCACTGTATGATGGCAGAGTTGTCGCCTGAACTAGTTTGGAGCCTATTTGAGGATAAGGGTGCTGCCTTTTTTTACTTTCCTCTTTAAATCATAACTAAACATCTTTTTTTTTTTTTTTTTTTTTTTTTTTTTGCGGTACTGGGGATTGAACTCAGGGGCGTTCTACCTCGAGCTATACCCCCAGCCCTATTTTTTATTATTTATTTTGAAACCGAGTCTCACTAAGTTGCAGAGTGCCTCACTAGGTAGCTGAGGCTGGCCGCGAACCCGGATCCTCCGGTCTCAGCCTCCCGAATGCTGGGATTACAAGCGTGCGCCACCACGCCCGGCTTATAACTAAACATCTTTTAATGAAAATGATGGGTACACATAAAATTTGACTATATTAATAAGTTGCAGTGTATTTTCAGAATAGTTGTCTTTTTTTCTCCAATACTTAAAATGGCATCAGATGACCCATGGAGCTTTCGGTAGATCAATGCACTTCTCAGGGACCTAATTTTTTTAAATCTATAAAATGATAAGATTCAACTGCATCATCTATGTGATTCCTTCCCAGTGTACTATTCTGTCTTGTAGAAATTCTGGGGAAGGTTGGGACATAAATGCATTTTAGGAATCTCACCCTTCTAAGCTAGACTTGGCTCTGAGATGGAGGCTTATCTTTTCCTAGCTCTTCCTTTGCTTTCCTTCTTTGCTGCTTGGCTATCATGAGGTAAGTAGCTTGTTCTACCACATGCGCTGCCTCCTGGCAAGTCCCACAGTGATGGGACCCAGTGATTACAGACTTTTGATTGTTTTTCTCCAGTATTTTATCATATTAGTGCAATGGTAGTTGCTATGATAGAATATACCTGGGGAAAAGAAATTAAGAAAGAAAGATGTATTTTGGTTTACGGTTTCTGAGGTGTCAGTCTGTAGTTAATTGGCTTCTGTTACTGTGGCTTATGATAAGGCACAATATTCTGGTGGGAAGGGAGGAGCCAGAGCAAAGGTGCTTGTTTATGGCAGCCAGGAAGGAAAGAGAGGGAGAGAAGAGGGGAGAGAGACAGAAAGAGATGAAAGAGAAAGGGGGGAAAGGGGCCAGGGGCAAGATAAGCCCTTCCAAGGCAGGCCCCTGAGTGACCCACCTCCAGTGACCCACCCCTCCAACCAGGCCCCACCTCCCACAGTTTCCACCACCTCTCAACAGTCCATTCAATTGTGAACACATCAGTATATTGATCCATTGGTAAAAGTAGAGCCCTCATGATCCAGTCATTCCACAAAAGTCACACCTCTGAACATTGCTGCCTTGGGGACCAAACCTTCAACTTGAACTTTGAGAGGGCACTTCAGATCCAAACCTATAATTGATAAGAAGATGGGTAACACAGTACTCCTCTATTCTTCTCATAATTATAATCTGTTTGCTCCATGACTGTCTTCTATGAGCTGGAAGTATAATACATGCATTTGACCAAAAGACTTGAATTTGATATAAGGTCCCTTAACTATATTTCTAGTGAATCAAATGAATTGATAGTTATCTGGAAATTTTGACAGCTTTCAAATTTAAAAAGTATTGTATTAAGAGATACAAGTAACCCTATAATTCCATGATAGGGCTATAGTGGTATTCTTGTTCCCAAACAAGGTCAACAAAAACAAAGCCCAGTAAAACTTTTTTCTAAGAGATTAACCAATATATTATATTTAAGCAACATTAATTTTTATGAGGAAAAACTATGGGTAAAAGTCAGGTCTGTGGAATCATATACTCCTGATCTTTAATTTTTGGCCCAATATCCTACTAGTCAGTATTCCTTAAGCAAAATATTTCCTTCTCTTTAACCTCATTATTAGTTTTCTTCTTGTAAAATAAGGTTAATAGTTTAACTTGCAAAATAATTGAGGGTTATATTGGACTATATAGAGAAAGGGGCTGACACAGAGCAGGTGTCTAAAAGGATAGTTATAATTAACAGTACCATATTTATGTTATAGAAAGAAACATTTTCTTTACATTCACTTGAAGTGCATTCATTTATTTTTTACAAAGCACTTTATTTATATTGATTATTTTTAATGTTGGAAATTTCATGAACAGGAATGAGTTAAAATAATTTTTCCTTTTAATTTAAAAAAAATCAATACTGCCAGGGGAATATTTAATTTCTTCTAAAGGGAACCTGAAACAATCAATAGCATTTCTTGGTATGGATGCCGCATAAAGTTGAAATCGAAGCCAACCTCAATATATTGAGTCAAACAAAGGTAATAGGCCTTAGGCTGGAAAAAAAAATCCCCTCCCAAGTGGACCCAATACCAGAAATGCCTAAGATTAGACACCCTGTCATGTCTTCAAATCCTGGGTTTGAGCAAGGATGACATGGGCAGGCAGTGAATTACCAGAGGGTGTCCTTAATCCTTATACCAAGCCTCAGTCTTTTTTTTTTTTTTTTTCTTCAGCATAACTCCTAACAGAAAGATAATGACATTGGTGAAAATGAAGTGTCTTATTATTTTTGACATAGCCAACACTGTCATTATTAATGAATAACTATCATTATTCTTGCTTCTGTTCTCGCCAGCCAAATAGCTAAATTAAATAAAACAGCTGATGCAAACATGGGCTGGTAAACAAAGTGAATAGTAATAGGTAAATTAGACATATGCCTACGACAAAGTGAATAGTAGTCAATATTCGGTAGATTCAGGGTAGCAAAAAGCCAGGATTGGAATAAATGCCAGACAGCACAGAGAAAAAGGAATCTGAAGGCAAAGATTCATGAGTTCTCATCCTTGACATCCCTCTGACGGTTCCTGTGATCCCAAGGGGGGCATTCACCTTCTGTGGGCCTGAGGACCTTTGGGCTTGCTCAACATGTTAAGACAGTGAGGTGTTCATGTCACATACTTTGTGACTTTCACTCGTGGACCCTTTTCCTTCTCTTAAGTGTGTTCTGCTTTTTAGTATCTTACTATCAGCTCCTATACCCATATTCAAGTAGAAGCGGAGAAGACTTCCCTCCTATCCTGTTTCCTCAACAAGAACCAGAATGTACAAATTTGGGGATAATTCCTTGGTTTCTGTTAAATTGTAGAAATACTTGGGAATGGATACTTCTTAAAATTAAACATTGATATTTCAGTACAATGCAAAGTGGAGGAAGCAGTAAACTTTATCTTATGTCCTATGATGGACTGCCAGCTGCCTCCCAATGTATCTTATGTCCTATGATGGACTGCCAGCTGCCTCCCAATGCCTGTTTTTCCATTCTTTTTTGTAACAGAATTCCTGATTTTTGGCTGGGTACATGTCCACCTAGCCTCCCTTGCAACAGGTGCAGTCATAACACTGAGTTCTAGGCAGTGGGATATAAGAGCAGTGGTATATATGTAAAGGTATGTGGTTCTGCAAATCTAACTTTTTAAAATCAATTTTCACAAATCCTTCCACAAATTAAAGATATAATAAATAAACCAAGAATGTATGCCATTTTAGTAAAATGTTGAGAAGGAATACATTTTTTCAAAGAACAGTAAGTTTGCGAGTTGAATATTCACAATATTTAAAGATTAATGTCAGACTGAGTTAAATAATTTTGATGATGGTACAGAAATTATAGGAAATCATTCTGAAGAAAGTCAGGCTTCAAGTAGCTGTGAAAATACTACAAAACAAATAATGCTGGGCATTTAAGTATCAGTATTATTTCATTGATATATCCCTTAAAAACCCATAAATTCCTAAATAAAAAATTTGTAGAAGTCTTACATGCAGTAAATTGCTACAATGAAATGAATTGATATGGGATTCCTTTTTGCCATTTGTTATTATCTATTTTAAATTATTTTTTCTAATCTTCACATAATCTTCTACTATGAGGTAAACCTTTAAAATATATTTTCTGAATGGTTATAAAAAGTATTTATTTGGGCAATATTGCATTACATTCTACTAACTGCAAAATTAGAAGGCAGATCAAAGGAAGAAAGAAAGAAAGAAAGATGAAAACTTAAATGAATCAGCCCCTTTGAACATAGCAGGTTCCCATACTTGGTTATTCATTATTATGTCCATCAAATAGTGACATTTTTGAGGTTTACATAGTTGAAAAAATCTTATAGAAATCATTTAAAGCAGTGTTTCTCAGATTATACCAAAGAAACCATCACTTCCATGGGAATTACTGGGATGTTTGCTAAAAATGCTAATTCTGCCAGGCATCTGAGAGAATCCCTGTAATCTCAGTACTTTGGAGGCTGAGACAGGAGGATCACAGGTTTCAGACCAGCTTCAGCAATTTAATTTACCCTCGACAACTTAGTGAGATCCTGTTTTAAATTTTTAAAAAAGGCTGGGGTGTAGCTCAGAGGTAGTAATGCGCCTGGGTTCCATCTCCAGTACCACACACACACACAAAAGTAATTCCCAGACATCTCATTAGATCAGATTCAGATCTTGTCAATCAAAATGTCTATGCATAGCTTGAGAATATGAATTTAACTCTTCCTCCCAAGAGATTTCAAGAACATTAATTTTAACTCTTCCTCCCAAGATTCAAGTTTCAGAACCTCCTTTCTACTGCCGATTCAAGTTATTCCTTCTAAGCCTCCCTGCAAAGATGACGATCATTCCTTTTCTACTCTGCCTTCAATACCATAAATTTGACCTCATACCAAGGCAGGAATCACTGCTAGGCGATCCGCTTTTACTCGTAGGGAGAGGGCTGTCTCTAGAGAAATACGAAAAACATAGTCATAATAGTCCTCTGACGGGAAAGGATAAGTAACAAAAGTACAGTTCGGAGATTTGAACAATCCTGCGATGAACTAGTCCTGGAGGAGTGCGATGATAATATAAGAAATGGTTCTGTGTTAAAGAAAGGACGGGATAACTTAATAGAGGTCTCCCATCTCATTCCGTGACGGTGCTTCTGGGCTCTGGTGATGAATGTGTTCATTTTATGTGCCTTGCTTTGGATAAATAACCCGGTGCCCTATCAGCTCTTCAGCCCCCGGCTTGCGGTGGCTGTGTGCGCACTAATGACGGTGGAAGGTGCCTGGGGGAGGGACCGGGGAGGGGCTGCCCAGCGCGATCGCCCCTGGCACTTCCGAAGAGACTCGCAGCCCTTTCTCTGCAGCCGCCACTTGAAGACTCCACGCTTCCCCTCCGGAGGAAAGCAGCCCTCCATCGAAATCAGCTGTCCTGGCCACGTCCCTCTTCTCTCTCTCAGTCAGCCGCCTACCCCTACCCTATCCATTGTGTAGCGCCTTTCCGTTTAGCCCCGCTTCCTGTGTACGACCTTAGCCTCGTTTGCAGCTGAGAGATTTACTCCACAGTTCCCGAGCCTCGACTAGAGATGGAGCTCTACGGAAAGGTAAGCAGGAGAAGGGAGTTCCTCGGTGTGCTCTGGGAGAAATCGCGCTTTCACTGACTTTTGGTGTGAGTGTGTAAGTGTGCGTGTGTGTGCGCGCGCCTTCTCAATGCAATTATGCGGATACATCACTTTCCTTATATCTGGGGCCTTCTTCCTCCTGTTTGTGGACCTAGATTGTAAAACGACCCTGCTCAGCCTATGGAAATATCTAAACTTTCCCGATTTGGGATGGGGAGAGTCCTGGGACGCTTGGTTTGTATTGGAAATTAGCACGAAGTGATGCGCTTCTTAACCAGGGAATCACAATCCGGCTTCTGAGGGCGATAGTAAAGAAATCTCCAGCTGAGATGTACTGGGGTTACTTTCGCGGGTGCCTGGCGAGGGAATGGGCAGAGGAGGCTGAGAGCTAGAACCGGTTGGAGCGACTGCCCAGGCGGAGAAGGGAGGTTCCGCTGCCGGGCGCTACTGGAGACAGGAGCCTAGTTAAAGTATTGCTGGCTTGCCGGGAGGTGTAGTTCAGGGCTCGCCCGTTTGCAGGATAGTCCCGCAGATGGGACTACAACTCCCAGGAGTGCTCGGGGCTCCCGGCCAGTACGCGTGTGCGGCGCCAGGAGAGGACAGCTCCGGTGCTGATGTTGGAGCCGGCTAGCAAACCCCAAGAGTGCAGAGTGGAGCGTGCAACGCGCGGGCAGTGCACGCTCGACACGGCGCCCGGGCCAGCGCTGTCCTAGCCAGAGAGAAAGGACGCTAGCCAACAATGAGACACGAAGCACCTATGCAGGTGGGTCTGTAAAGAAAGAATGGTCTCGGGAGGAATTGAGAGAATGCTACTCCCCTTGCTCTCAGCACAAACTGTGCGGGACCTAAGGCAAGGTCTTGGGGAGGCGGCTCTGAGATTCGGTCCTGGGGACAGAGTTGGGTTCCTCGAGGTTCCGTTTGGCTGCGATTGGGGATGTCTTGGTGAGGGACCTGGATGCTCATTATCTTTCCGGGCTCCACAAGGAGGGTGAGAATGTTTATGGAAAATGAAAGCCCAGGTTAACAAAAGTCAGGGCAAGATGCAGTCTCACATTGGCATTGATCTTCTTTCTGTATTTCCCTGGTTTTGTGATTGCACTGTAAACTAACTCAGGGATTTAAGGCAGATTAGTTAGGTTCAGGGCTTGAGAGCTTTCTACAGGAGTAGGGATAGAGCAAATTCTGCTTGGTGAAGGACACAGTAAGAAAGGAGAAGCCAATGTTAAGGTCCCCAAAGTCCTCTTTCTTCAATTAGGGGCTCAGTAGCAACGGAAAACAGCCGTGGCTTCTCCCAGAGCTGTGCCAGCCGGTTATCGATGCCCCCACAACTGGTTTACTCTGTTTGTGAGAGCTCCCTTCTAAGCGCTCCTGTGTGAGGTGCCCATTTGTTGTAAGTTCAGACTACTCATTTCAGCCTCCCTCTTGGGTTTGCTTCCTAGAGAAATGTAAAGGACTTCTGTGCAAATGTGCCTCCACCTAAGCATCTCACCTAAGTTTTGTTGTTAAGTAAAAGATGAGTGATGTTTCCTGTTTCTTTGTACAGCCAGCTAACTCAAAATGTCAGCCTGTGCTCATTAACCTACCAGAGTGGTCCCATTGCATAACAGCGAGGGTTCATGAATGGGGTGAAGAGGAGCCCAGAACACACCATTTAGAATGTGTTGTGTCTCTTGAGTGCTTCCCACTGCTGCCAAACCCAACAACTTCAATATTTCACAACCATTCGGGCTTAGACGTTTTCCATGGTTTCTTCAAGAGTCAATGGCTTTAAACATCTGTTTCAATTTACTTTTAATTTATTTTGTGGGTTATGTATTTTAAGATATCCTCTCTGGACTGTCAAATGAAAAATCTATAGAATTTGTTTATTGAAGCGTTATCTAATAGAAGCCCTCAAGTTACTTTAAGAGTTATTGAAAATTTGATTTGTTCAGGGAACATTGGCCCCATTGTGTGTCTTCTCATGGCTCTGTTTGTGTCTTAGCTTTTCATTACAGACCTGATGTGAAAGGAATCTGGGCAGACAATACAGGTACACACTGTTGCCATCCAGACATATTGGCTTATGATAATTTTCCATTACTGGAAGTATTGCCAAGAGCCAACTGGCTAAATTAATCATATTTGATGATAAGTAAACATTGACAGTAGACCTTAGAAATAGGCTGTTACACTTAACTATGTGTATGTACATAAAAATATCATGTTGTATATCCTAAGTTTATACATAAAGAAGTTTCCAAAATTAAAAAAAATGGTAGTATTCAAAGTCAGCTCTATATATGAACTGAAATTTCTGTCAAAATAAATTACTCAACAGTACTTGGGAGGCTGAGACAAGAGGATCACCAGTTCGAGGCCAGCCTGAGCACCTTGGCTGTACTTTGTCTCAAAATAAAAGAGAAAAAGGGATGGAGGTGTAGGTAGAGCACCCCTGGGTGTAATCCTCAGATCAAAAAAAAGTAAAATAAAATAAATTACCAAACAACTGATCACATTGTACATTGATTTTTATTTTCTTTTAAGTATTGCTTAGAATGTCCATTAAGGTCATGAGATGTTACAGAAATGTACAAAATTAATGCTTTGGGAAATATTTTAAATTGTTTTTGTGTCCATTAACTATATAATAGGCATTGTAATACCCTATTTTAGTCAGAACTTTAATGAAGAATTAGTATAAAATTAGGTACAATGGAATTAATTTGCTTATGGATGATGTTGTTTTCCTATTAATGGTGCATTATATTCATTGTACTAGGCTTTAGAATTGTTTAAAATTTAAATTCCCAAATGCCATCATGAAGACCATGTACATTTAAAAATACCAAAGACTTTTTTTGAGTATATTTAATTAAAGCACACACATTTATTCAATTTTACTAAATACTGCTGCTATGGTGACCTATGTCCATTATTACCAGATTTTTAAAACTATATAATGATAGGAAGAATTAAACCCATAAACATGGTAATTTTTTTTTTTAGCAGCAAGTAATATTTCAGCACCTGTACTTGTAAATCATAATCACATTTCAGGTGGCTTTGAAAATTGAGCAAGATAGCTGTCATTTCTTTTTTATTTAAAAACTGAACAACTTCATCATTTTAAATATTTGTCCCAAATAATTTCCCTTTAGGTTTCTAAAAGATGAGTCACAATCACATCCTCATTTTATAATTTCATTATCCTGAGAGATAATTTTTCCTTTTGACAAGATTTACTTTGTTGATAAGAAAACAAATGAGCTTTTTCATTTTTTAGCTGATTTCATAATTTATTGTATTTTTTAAAAAATCAAATAGAGTTTTGAAAAATATGTAACGGCCCCTAAAAAAGGACGTTTATTGTGCCCGTATGAATAGCTTGGTGTTCTGTTCAAGGTAGTTGCCTTTGATATATGCCTATTTTCTGGAGAATGTTTTTCTCTAAGTTGACAGGAAATGAGGGATAATAATTGTTTTTTATAGAAACTACTAAAATAACACATAATGAATGCTGGATGCCTCATCTCCTGTTAACTGAACAGCCAGGCGTAGCAGGTGGTACGTGTTCCAGGCGATGAGCTTACAGTTTTAATGCTGGGGATGGTCATTTGCATTGTCTCACTCACTGCATACATGAATCCTGGGGGCCGACTGAAACAGGGACCAGAAGAGCCCATGGCTTGAAGGCAACGCTCAAACAAATTGTCATTTGATTCAGCAGCTAGATTGAACAAATCCCAGTTTACCAAGTGCCTGGTCTGTG
>PVLC010024827.1:0-24203 GCA_004027655.1 Graphiurus murinus | reverse complement strand
GAAGGATTGTGATTTGGTTTGAATCTTGAAATTATCTGAATGAAAACAACAGGCAGAGGGCAAGCTGAAGCCAAAAGAAGAACATTAAGAAAGTTATATTTCTGCACATCTAAGTCATTTTACCAAAACTTTAAATTGGCTACATGAATGACAAAGAAAGAGGAAAACACTGAGGTCTTGTGGCCCTCAGGCATTGATACCCCTACTTTGGGGGAGAAAGGAAGCATCCATTGGTTTTCGCTGTGTTCAGTTGCAACCAATGTGCCCTCCCAAAATAACTCAGGGAGCTTGACTGACAGCCACGTTGCTTGAGGTTGTCCCCCAAATGTTTAATGAATGTTTTGGAAATGCACATGAGTGGAATTAATTAAGTGGTAAGAGCACAGTAATTACCCATGTTGGCACCTTTCTTTGGCAACTGCACTGCTCATTTCAGCTAATGATTTCCTAATTAGTAATATTTATCTTGGCTCTCGTCTCCCAGCCTCTCCTCCTCTCAGCAGCAGGATGTGTGGCACTCTGATGCTCACCTGCTTGGACACCTTGGCCCAGGTTTTCTTCAGCCTGTAGATGGCACTTCTGTTTAAGGCTGAGGTGATCTCCAGCACGCCATTGTAGTTATGCAGGCATCGACAAATGTCCGCCACCGCCACCCACTTCTCGATTGCGTTGGCACGGGAGCTGACGTCTGCATAGTTCATTATCTGGGAGGCCACCAGGTTGCTCATCTGAGACAAACAAAGAGCCCAGGAAGGGTGTCTAAGAGCCAAAGCAATGCACTGAGGCAAAATACCTGAACTGCCTGTGGACATGTCAGGAAGCAGGGTGTCCAGTAGTGTGGGATCATATTCCATCTTTGGGAACCAGCTTTCTAAATAAAGGTATATATAGACTGAAGACTATGACAATAGCAATAATAACAGCAACAATAATAAACCAGATCATCCTTAGAGTGAAGACAGATTCTTGGGAATCCAGCTTGTTGGGTTTTGTTAATTAGTTGTATTGATGGAATTCTTGTCAATAAAGGAAACAGGATAGACTAACCCAACTCCCTAGGAAAGGAAATGTTTGTGGATCCTGAAAGTTACTTCTTGGGGTTACATGCTCCTTGGCCTCCAACAGTGTGTAAATACTCACTCTGGGAAGCCTCAGTAATCACAGAGAAAGAAAAACAAAAACAAAAACAAACAAAGAAACAAAAAACTGGTCCCAGTCAGAGCAGATTCTAAACTGGTCAGCTCTCAGACCAGAAACTTAACTGCAAAGGAGGAAAGAATATTTTCTCCTCCTTGTAAGTTTTCACTAAGCATTTAAAAGGATCTATAGCCTCAGGGATAAGTATTGCCATTCTACTAGTTCCAGCTGGCTTAAGAAGCTCAACTCTTGCCTATGGAAAGGAAAAGGACAAATTAAGATTATTAACGAAGGGAACCTCAGGCATGTAACCTTGTACTGATACACTAAATCTTATGGGTGCTCCCATTCTCTGGTGATTCTGAAGGTATATAAGTTCTTGCAGGGCCCAGAACCTTCAGTGTGATGTTCACTAAAATACCTACTATGGTGCTATTCATGGAGCATCTGCTCATCCTTAGAGTGATGAGAGGGGTGATTTGCAAACCAGTGTGTTGAAGGTAACAGGTGACTTTGCTAATAATTATGATGAAGTTATTGCCAATAATTATTAAGGATATGGGATAGAACATTGTCTTGAGCACAGAAAATAGAAAGACAAAGACATAATAGGCATTCAGACTATTTTCTGAAAGTGAGAGGAAGCCACTGACAGATTTTTGTCAAAGAGAGTGACATGATTAGACTGAGCTTTCAGAGAAGTTGTTCCCAGGACAGCGTGTGTGGAGTGGCTTCGGGCACAGTGAGGTGACAGTGAAGAGAGGAGTCAGGAGCTCCTGGAGGGACAGGGGAAAGGCCAACTGGAGGTGGTGGTGATGGGGAGGGAGGGGAGGAAGGGTCTGAGATCTAGGTAGATTTAGAGCACAGGACTATGTTGTGGGGGTTGGGGGTCAGAGCGAGGTGAGGAAAGGAAAAGAAGGAGGTAGATGACCTCAGGTATGGTGCTTGGCATGGTGAGGCCATTTCCCAAGCCTGAGAACAGGCAGAAGCATCTGGACAGGGGTGGGTGCAGAGGACCGGTGCCATCTACACCTTGTTGAGAGGATGGCGCTATGGTCACCCAGGTGGAGGAGGTCTGTGGGTCTGGAGGCTGGAAGCGAACCTCTGACTTGAATGTCGTTACATCCCAAATGTAAGAGCAGTCCAGGTAGTAGAGCCTTATTTTCCCACAGCCAGGGCTCTGCTGCTCAGAGAGCCCAGGTGGGTCATACTCCCTGTCTTTCAGCAGAAGTGTCATTGAGCCTCATTATGCGACAGTGGTCACTGAGCCTCTACACACTCTGAGCACTCCCTGTGCAGAGCGCTGACTTGGGAGTCACCACTGTTTTTTTTCTTTTTCTTTTGTATGACTTAATAACTTACATATGGGGCTCCATCATTCTATCAACACCATCATTATTCCTTTTACTGTCATTTTAGTGAAACTGGAAAGGGAGCCTTCCTTTGTCTGAATAGGCCTGAAGACATGTCCGCATCTGTTACTCTCCCACAGGACGAAGACTCTTAGAACAGAACTAACCAAGAGTTGATGGGTATAAAAGCAACTCCCAATGTTACTGCTGGAGAAAAGAAGAGCTGGGAGTGGCAGCCAGTTATCACTGCACAGAACCGCAGCAACGACCAACCCTGGGATGTGATCTGGGCTGCATATTTGGCAAAGATGAGGAGGGGCTGCACAGATCCAATTTTATTTTCCCCGTCCCTACCAGAGAACACACGCATTGCCCATTCTGCTAGTCAATTTCTGAACATGAACTGACAATGATTATAATTTAAATAATATCAATGTATACAGTATTGAGTACTTACCAGACTTGGGTACCATCAAAACTGAACCTCTTTGTCAGGAGATTACTAGAAATTATCCTATTGTTGTGAACTGTTAGAGACTTGTTCCCAGATATTTAAACTTGTCTTTAATATATATTCTATCAATTCTATTTAAAAGTGGGTGGCAGAGTTGCTTTAGAGGAGGAGTCTTTACACTCCAATGTTCATCTTTCTGTGACAAGTCCAAGGTTTTATTTTCATGGTTACTCACATCATTAAAGTGTTGACTGGTTTTCATGATGTAAGGTGTCCTTTCATTTTTATCCAGTTTCATCCATCCCTGCCCAAGAAACTCTCTGAAAATTCAAAACAGAACACAAAACCAATTAAGTTTTTAAGACATGGTGGCTATGGCCCTGAATAGTTATCATGGACATTAGGTACACTAAATTAATATTGCCTGGACCGTTAGCTGGCACCTGCTGCTACTGACCATCTCTAATAAATTCTAGCATTCCACCACTCAATGCCAGAAAGAGAAAAAAAACTTTTTAGTCTCCAATTTTTTCTTGAAAATATTTGGAATGATTTCCCTAGAAAGTTGGAAAGCAGTTATCCACATAAGAGAAATTTTAAAGTTAAGTACTAATTCAGAAACCAAGACTCTTTTCCTTGGATTTATTTTTTTCCAATGGTAAGTCTTAGCAGAGGGTACCCTACTACCAACAACAACAACAAAAACTGTCACTACCAAAAATGTTAATTGAGAACAGAATTTTTTTTCCACTTGGCTTTGACATTCTCTTGACAGGTTCTGAGGGCAGCAGCTTGGTTTTGCTCTGCCCAGAGCTCAGAACAGCATACATGGTGAAGCCAAATTACCACCCCTTGTTGCCACTTCTGCAGCACGATCACCAGGCAGAGGCAGTTAGGTGATGTAGCAGCTCAGCCTGGTTGGGAGATCTGCTTTCTGAACATCATCCCTGCTCATTCACTTCATTCATGAGTAGATTATCAGACCACAGGGGCAAGGGACAATCAAGATTAATACAGGATTATTTTGTATGGGCATTTAAAAAAAACCTTGAAATTACACTAATGCATTCCTAATATTCTTGACTGAGTGAGTCCTTGTGCAAGATTCTTTGTCCTTTGATGTTGTGGTAGCACTCCTATCCTGCAGTGTTCGGTATAGAGGGGCACCAGGTCTGCAGACGGAAATAGTTGGTAGAATTTTGCATGAAGCACAGAGGGGACAGGGAGGAGAGGCTGGAGTCCCAGGGAGAGAACACACTGAGCTGTCTCCAAGGTTCTGGTTTTGCTCTTTCTCCTCCTGCACAGAAGGCACTCCCCACCCCCATCCTCAGTGCACTGGAGGGGAGAGAGGAGATGGTTCTTAACTCAAGTGGTTTCTAATTCAAGTATTCAAATTGTCACCAGATTCACTGGAATAGCCAGTGGGCTATATTCCTATTTTATTTTACTTTTCCATGTTCATGGATAGGTCTATGAGTGCAGGAGGAGGGGGAGGGGAAGACGATGATAAAATGCACTGAGAAAAAGTCTTCAGGAACACCCTCAGGCCCTTCCCTTCATGCCTCTCTGACATACCTGCACCTCTGACCCTCTAACCTACCCTGTCCACACCTGACCCTCTACCATCACCGATGTACTCTCTACATATGACATGGGTCACAGGCCTATCTCTTGGTCAGCCCTTTCATTGACTTCACTGTAGTTAGTAGTTGTCATGGTTTATATCTGAAATGTCCTCCAGAGGCTTGAGTTGAAAGCAAGTTCCCCAATGCAGCAAGGTTCAGAGTTGGGCTTGTAGGCAATGACTGGATCATGCAGGCTCCGATCTCATCAACTGAGTAATCCACTCAATGGATTCATCCATTAAACTTATTGATTGCTGAATGGACTCTGGGAGGTGGTACCCACTTAGAAAGTAGGATACTGGGGGTGTGCCCTCTCTCTGCTTCCCGGCTGCCGTGGGCTGAGTAGTTTTAGTAGCTTTCCTCCACCAGCCCTTCTGCTATGATGGCCTCACCTCAGGCCCAGAGCAATGGGGCTGGTGGATCATAGTCTGAAACCATGAGCCCAAAAAAGTCTTTTGTCCTTTAAGTTATCAGGTATTTGGGTCACAGCAGCACTAGGCTAACACAGTAGTTCACAGGGAATGTGTACCAATAGTCACCATACAGAAATGACCACCCTCTTGACCACATCATTTTCAGAAGCATTCTCCATTCTTGGACCATATGATTTGGTCCAAGAATGACCACCTTGAGGGTCCCCAAATCAATATTCCCAATATAAATTGGACATTCAAGTGGGGCCAAATCATCCTAAGATTAAGACTCATATCTCCAAGTGCACACACACATGCACACACACACACACACACACATGCACACACACACACACACACACACACACACATCTGCTGTGGGATTATGTTGGCTTGTAGGTCAGCTACCACAGCTGAGCCCTGGTGCCGTGAGGGGCAGCACTCACTCATAGGGAATGCTTCTGAAAACGATGTGGTCCAGGAGGGTGATCTGCTCAGCCAGCTCCATGGCTGACAAGGTCTCGAAGCACTCAGCCTTCGGACAGTCCATCTGGAAGAGATGAGGGAGGGAAGTGAAACCCAGCTGGGAGCGAGGCGCTCAACCACTCACTACAGGACCCAGAGGCAGACCACCACAACTGCGGAAGCTTGACGTCACCACAGGATTCTTGCTATGAAAGAAAGTTCAAAGATATCAAAGGCAACACTAATAACACTGACCAACTGCTAGACCCCACACCCAGTGTGGCTCATCTCATGGAGCTTCATTGGTAGACACACGATCAAATGCTGTGTCATTGCTTACAAGTAAGTGTATTGCTGGCTTTCACACACAATTGTTAGGTAAACTGTGGCTGAACTTACCATTTGAATTATGTCCTCTAATTTTAAGTGGATGTCATCTTGGTCATCTTGTGAAAGGGCCCTAAAAAAAATAGATATATATCTTCCATGAAAAAAGAAAACAGATACTTGAGGAACAAAATCATCCAATGTGGTTCAGTTTTGCTCGGGTGAGAAGTCTGAGGGTTAGGTGTGTGGGGCTCTTCAGCACAGCAGGCTGCCTAGCTGAAAACAAGTGTTGGCGGGAACAGAAAAATGCATGGAGTGCACAAGAGAACCATCAGGAGAGCTGACTTGGAACAAAGAGCCAACTTGTTACATACAGTATTAGTCATAAATAAATGTACCAATATCCAAGTGAGCCTGCGGGTGAGGTGGGTGTGCTAAAACACAGGTGATCTAGAATTCAGGCACACTGTAATGACATCTGTGAGCTACACTCATAGGCCTGAGTGTCCTATTCATACCCTCCAGCCCTGCCTGGAATCCCTGCTGGCGCCCAGGGAAGAGATGCAGCAGCACACATCTTAGACAGACCAGAAGCACAGGGGAGTTCCCAAGTAGCAAAGCTTAGAACAATGCGAGTCAGGAGCCAGTAGGTAATTCTTCCCTCCTGCTTTCCAGTTGCATATCCCCCATATGGTGCTCTAAATAAATATATTTTTATAAATTATGAATTAATAAATAATGCATGTTAATGAATACATAAGAGACTTTCAAAATGGGAGGATATTTTATGTCCAACAGAAGTTTAGAGTCCAAGAGAATGATACGGAGTGCACATTCAATTTTATAACTTGCCATGTGAACCATGCATTTTGAATTTTTCAAAATGAAGTTATAAGTATGTATGAAAAATATTAAAATGTTTAAACAGTCCCAAGCCACGTCGCAAGTTCACTGGAGTACACTAGTGTTTTTTGTGGGGGGAGGAAAGGAGGATCTAAAAAAAGCAAAAACAAAACAGAACTTTTTTATTTCAAAGTTCTAGAGGTCAGAATCTAAACTGGCTCAGCAGAACTGCAATCCTCCTGGAGGCCCCGGAGAAGAATCCCAGGCCCTGCAGTTTCCAGCGTGCTAAGCCTTCCTGCATTCCTTGGCTTGTGACTCCATTGGAGGAAGCCAGTTTTAGAGAAGTAATGATGTGATATTCTCTTGTGTTCAAATTGGATGGAAACAAAAACCACAATTCTCAAGAATACCAACAGAGATGGTTTAACTGGATGCCTGCTACATGCCAGACATGTGCTGAGCATTTGATACACATGACTTCCTGTACCATAAACAATCCCTTCTAAGCATATCTCCATTTTACAGATGAGAAAACAGGAGCTCAAAGGAACTGACTCGCTCGGGGTTCTGGCCTGGCTGTGTTCTCCCTGTCACTCCTGGGGGCTCTCACGCAGGCTAACAGAAGAGCCTTCTTCAAGAGTCCCACGTAGAGCACTCTGTCAATAAATGCCGACTCCCACCCCTCTATCTTCCTTCCCTCTTTCAAAAGCTCTCACAAAGGATCCTTCTAGACAACACAAGTGGCAGCTCTCTTGTCAGCGAAGAGCCCCATCATTTTTGAGCAGGCAGAAAGAGTCATTGTATGGTGAAGGGCAGACTAAGATGAGGAAAAGGTAAATTAAACACCACTCTTTCTCCAAAGACTATTCGGTCACATTTAAAGTCTACACACAGGGGACAAATGTGACTCTCCTGCCAAGTCTATCATTCTTTCCACTATTGTCCATGTTCCTGCAGTGAGCAACAATGTGTGACAGAGGGGGAGGCATGCTTATGAGCCTGGGCAGTATCTTTCCCTTGGAAAGAAATGGCCAAGAAGCCAGCTCTATGAAATGTGCCTCTTCTCCACTATCTTACACTGATATTCCAAGATGCACTCTGATTTCATTAAGCTAGTTAACACTTTCTTTTTGTTGATGATGCTTGGGACTTTCAGGTTTGGGGTGACCTTTCATGACCCAAGCCCGAAACAGTTGACCTCAGGAAGTTACTCATTGTTTCTTTTCGTTTTGTGGCATGTTATGTGTCCACAAAAATCTCTACACAGAATAGATTTTGAAGACAGCTATGTGGACAATTTTGGAGGGGTGGTGTTGTAGAAATGTGGAAATCTTGAGCAAATGTGTTCATTCACAAACAGGGCAGTGGACGGCCTATGGTAATTATGCTTGTTCACCATTGAGTAGCTCCCAAGAGACTGAGTCAGGATGCCTCATCATAGAGAGCTTTTGCCTTCATGTATTCATGTGATAAAAGTCTAAACACATGCTATGTGTACATCTCCTTCTTACATGACTAAGATGCATGTACATCTCCAATATCAAGGCTACATTTAATACAGTAAGGTGCCTTTTTACCTCCTATGGGCATAACCTGTTTTTGCTGGGAGGTATGTTCAGAGTCACTCCCCTTTGGATGTGGGGGCATCAACACCTCTGGTCCAGTCCCTACAGAGGAAAAAGCTGCTTCTCACCTCCTGACTGCCTGTGGGTTGTGATGGACAGGCCAGGATCCTGAACTCCCCCTACATCTATCAGCAGTGTAATCAGCTTAATATTTGAGATGAAACACCAAATAAACTTAGCAGGAAATGGGATTGCTCAACTTCTGTAAGTAGAAAATTCCTCCGTTGGTGATGGGAAGAAGAATAAAAACAGAGACAAAAGTGACTGGCCTGTCCTGCTCTGGATCTGCACGCAGTATAGACAAGGTGATGAAGCCTAAGGAAAGTGGAGTCTGACTCAGATCTGCCAGACTTCCATGGCTGTCTTCTTACAAGGACACCAGTTGCCTTATATTTAACTGATTATATGGTCACTGGCCTTATCTCTAAATAAAGTCACACTATGAGGTACTGGAGGTTATCTTTTTCTGTGGGTGGTAGGGGGGAACACAACTCAACCCATAGCATCACTACACCAAAGTTATCTAGCTATGGGACCTTCAGCTAATGTGGAGCTAAGAATGACTTATGGCCCAGTTTTTAAAAATCACAAGTCAAAATCTGGCATTGCTGCATCTGGAAGGAACTTCTGAAAACATGGTAGGTTGAGCTAAAATGTAGTCCCCTCCATACACAAGCTTTCTGGATGACACATTTGGAAAAAAAAAAAAAAAAAGTGAGCTAGACGTGGTGTCACATGCCTGTAATCCCAGTACTTGAGAGACCAGGCAGGAGACTCCCAGGTTCGAGGCCAGCTTCAGCAACTTAGTTTAGGTCCTTCAGAAACTTAGAGAGACTCTGTTTCAAAAATAAAATAAAAAAAAATAGGGCTAGGGGTATAGCTCAGAGGTTGAATGCCTCTGGATTCAACTTCTAGGACCAACAACAATGTGCCAAGCTTGGAAGAAAGAACGAATTGTTTCCAGAGATTGTAAGTGAAGAAGGAACAAGATACCAGAGTGATAACAGAGTAACAGGTCCAAGAAGACGGATGCCAGGTGTCCCACTCTCAAGTGGGACAGGGATAAGCTGAGAAGCTATAACTGAAATGTCTCCACAAACTCATCAATGGCTGCCCTACTCACGTAGTATAGACTAGAAAAAAAAATCCCATGTACCTGTTCAAGAAGCCATCAGAAAACTTGTTACCTGCTTGGATTCTGGGTGTAACAACTATAGACACACACATGTTTCTAGTAGGATACTCTAAGCCTTTACCATATAGATGTATGGGGTCATGCTTTATACAATCTTATGTGATTGTACAATCCTAAACCAACAAGTCAACAGAAAAAATGTTCTAGGACTAGTGAAACAAACTGAAGAAAATGTGTAGCAACTCCATAGTGGCACATCCTCAGTCCAGGTACAGAAACCACAGAACCACCTCACCCTGCTCACACTTAGAATCCACAGGAGGGAAGAGTCTCTCCACTGTGCCCACTCAGCTCACAGGAGCGCATCCCCAGCTTCAGTCATTTAAGATGTGGTACTAGGGTAAACCATCTGCCTACGCGAGTTATACCACTGTTCCAAAGTCTCCTTTAGACGGCAGACCCTGAGTTGTCTCCAAGAAAGAAGACGGCGGAGAACATTGTGAGAACACCATCCATGCTGCTCTCAGGATTCCAAGATTTATCCTTCTGGTAAGACAGAATCTTATTTTCCATGAACCCAGCTCAGATCTGCCAGTGTGAGTCAGTCAGCGCCTGCAATTGCCTTTACCTCAGGATATTGGCTGTGGCTTTCCTTTCTTGGGGAAGAAGGTCTGGGTCTCTCAAAACTTCTTCTAGCAAATTTAGGACATTCATCTTTAGTTCATTGTTGAGTTCAAAATCCTATAAAATAAAATGAATGGTTTTAAATTTTATTTTTGATAGCTCTGTGATGCATAATGCCATTCCTCATAATAAATTCTCCAGAAGCCAGGTATGAAAATTAAAATATGTGGACCCTAGAGCTCCCACACCTCCATCCACTTCAGAGATCCTGGTGGAAGTGGTTGGGAATGGGCCCCTGTTGTTGGTATTTCTGAGAAGGTCCCCAAGGGATCTGAATGTACAGCCAAGCCAGGAGTAGTGGTGCACACCTGCAATTCCAGTATTTGGGGAGTTGAAACAGGAGGGTTGCAGGTTCAAGGCCAGCCTCAGCAACTTAGCAAGACCCTCAGTAACTACTGAAATACATACATACATAAAATAGGGCTGGGAGTATAGCTCAAAGGTAAAATGCTCCTGGATTCAATTCCCAGTACCAAAAACCAATGTTCAGCCAAGGTTGATGACTGCTGCTCTTGGGATAGCATTTGGGCAAGGTCTTTAACAAAGCTTACAGGGCCCCAGCATGGTCTCCAACACATACCTCCCAACACACACACACACACACACACACACATCTCGTCCTGGACTTCACAAATTTCCTCAGTTCCTCATAGACGTTTGTGCTTCCCTAGCCTGGAACACTATCCCTGCTCTTAGTGTGGATTTGAATTCTGTTAGGCCAAGGACATGGTCTACTTTCTCCCTGGAGAATTCCTTAATTGACCCACTGGTGCTGGGAGCTTCTCCTTTGCCCCCCTGAATGCATATTTCGATGTTACCACAATTAACCATTCTGTAGTGTAAAGAAAGGCCAATTTAGTTGCCTGATTTTCCCTTGGGCCATTGGTAAGATCAGTAATTAGCATATAGCAGATAAAAAAAAGAATAATTTATTGCAAGAATAAAATCTGTCCATGTGAGTGATAACCTGAGTGAAGATATGCTAAGGCCATCAATACCTGTATTGATATGCTATGGGCTAAAGAATAAACTCAAGATAAACTCACAAACTGATGGGGCCATGTCAAACACACAGGAGAGAGGTTGAAAGGGCATCCAACGGGCAGATTTGGGATGATATGATCATCAAAATGAATAATGAGCAATAATCAAGTGAATAAAAAACCTATAATCCCTTACAGAAGCTCACAAAGATAAATAGATGTTTAGATGCATACGTATATACAACACACACACATATCTGTATGTGTATATTTATAAATATACATATATATACATACACATGCATACATAAAGGAAGCAGGAGATAAAATTATTCTTTATTGTAGAAGTCCAACTAGTAAGTGCAAAAGAATGGGTTGGAAAATCACCATTTTCAACCAACTCTATAATAGCCAATTTCATGCAAGGGTCATGAATGGATGCTAAAGTAGCTGGAAAAAAGTTTTAACAAAGCTCACAGGGCCCCAGGAACAGAATTGACAGTCTCAGAGAACTCCCTGGAGATTACTTATTAATTACAAACGGAGAGTCCACCTTAACCAAAGGATCAAAGTTACCAGCCCCAGTGATGGAACAGACCAACATCACGTACCTCCAGCAATGGTCTGTGATGTATTACATCAACATCACTCCCTTGGCCCTTCTGCTCCCGATGCATGCTCTCCATCTTACTGGGAGGAAGCTTTGACCTATATATGATCTTTAAAATTGTTAATGTCTTGAAAGACAAAGAAACACTGAGGAACAGTTTCGGTTTAAAGGACCCCAAAGGGACAACAGCTAAATGTGTGAGGCTGGATTAGACTGGGCAGAGGTGGAAATGCTCTATAAATGCATTACTGTGACGACTGATGAAACCGAATCAGGACTGTGCGCTAGTTGATAGCACTGCACCTGTAATAAAAATTCCCTGGATCATTTTTCTGTTAGCTATGAAAGAGAAGGTACTTGTTCATGTGGACGGGGTGAGGGTAACAGAGAAAGAGAGAACAAATGTAAAGATATTTAAAAGTAGTTATTCTAGATGTGTCAGTGCACTTTGTTTCATTCTGGCAATTTTTCTCTTACTTTGAAAATTTCCAAGGTAAAAGGTTGGGGGAAAATTAATAAGAAGGTAGAGTTGTGACTCTTGTACTCTTCTTAAATGTATTCTTATAAACATCTCTAGGCAGCAGAGGGGACGGTTAGTATTCAGAGATGAGTTCAATGCTGCAGAGTCCAGAATTCAAGGATTTTATTCTAATAGACTATTATCTTCATTCATGTAGTCATGTAAGCTTATTTCCTCATATATAATTTGTTATAATTATTACAATATATTTTTATTTATCTTATTACACTTATATTAAAACATTTATTACAATAATTATATTATGATTGATTTATAATAAATTACTATAATTAATTTTAAGGAAAGCAATTTTGAAGCATTGACATTTTGAATTCTTTTAAAAGGTTGGAGAAAACCTTTCTGATTTCAATGAATCAGATAAAAAGAAAATGGCAAAATTCTGCTACATTTAGTAATTAAGGGCAAAATGTCCACAATTTCACAAATTGTAGACAATGCAGAAATCTAACCTAATTTGAATTGTTTTTGCACCTCAGTATGATGGAAAACTATGCATTAAGTTGTTCTCAGTATTCCACTGTTTGATAATAATACCATTCCCGGGGAACAGAGACACGGGCTCAGGAGCAACACGAATGTTCATATCTCTTGTCAATCTTAGGGCTTTAGGTAACATGTTTTCCTACAATCTTACCTACTATTGTCCAACAGCTTCTCACTATTAATTTTGCTTTAAACATGTAGGCCGTTGAGAAAAGTTTAATATTTTTGCAGCTGGTTTTTCTTTGTTCCACCCCCTCTTATTTCAAGGTAAAGGGAATGGTGTTTGTCAACAGTTAAGGAACTCACCTACTTCAATCTGTATGTGTTGTCAAGGAATTTCTCAGCCATCCGGAGCCTATTTCCTTAATGAATATTTGATATATATTAGTGAGACAACCTAGTCCTCATGTAGCTGTGTCAAGTCTCTAATGATGCAAATAATCTGATTATCATAAACGGCACGATTAGTGTGAAGGACAGAAGGCTACCGCTCAGAGCTAATTAGTGGTTTAATCAGCAAGCATCATCGAGAGCCTGCTATGCCCCATATGGGGCTCAATGGGGACGCTTCTGGGGCCCCAGGGTGAAATGTGGGAAAGTGTGAAAGGTCTTGTTAAGGAAAGCAGACTGTGATTTTTACTATTCTGAGCTCTGGGAAGACTGGCCTAAGAGTGACTTTTGAAAGACTTGGTAAAATCAGCGTGGATATCATTGGAAGCATGATGAATGGTTTTGGTTGAGTATTTGCTCTGCTGCTGATATAGTTTCTATACAGTTGATTCTCTGATAGCTGAGTATGAAATGTGAGACCTTCCCCTCCTGATGGTCCTTCTATCTGCACAGGTTTTCATAGTGGAGGAATAACCTCCTGTAGGTGATTTTGGTTCTTCCTCAGCAGGCCTAGGGCAGACAAGGGAGTCATGATCTCACTATCTCTCTTTAACACTTGAGTCCCTGACACCCAGAAGTGATGATAGGGGCTGAGATGGGACATGCTGGGAGAACACGGGTCACCCATTTGATTCCTGTCACCTGTGCATCTCAAGCTGTCACATGTGCAGGAAGCACTGGGGTCTCTGATTCAGATTCTGATGTAGCCAGTTTGAAGCAAAGACTGAGATTCCGTTTCAGATGATACTGATAACTATTGGTCCAGGGTCCACATTCTCTCTAAAGTTGGCCAGAATTTACATTAACTTTGTTTATTAAAAAAAAGTCGTGTGAAAAAACAAAAGCCTCCCAAGAAATCTAAATCCTCTGATGTACTACCCACCAGGTATAATTTTATTCTTCACAAATGCATGTAAAATATGGAATTAGCCACTCAGAAGTCCCTTCTTAAAGATCAGTAGCTGCTTCTCAATAAAGAGAAATCTAAAGCAGGAAAAAAAGACATTTGCCCTATTTAAGTCCAGAGATAAATTATTCTTAAGTCCGGCTGACAGTCATTTCATAATTATCCAGAATGTGATTTTTTGCCAGCGTTTCCCCAGCTTGGTCGCAGAACAGCGGGGCGCTGGCCCAGAGACTGCAGCCGGGACCCACAAGGTGGCGCTCGTGCGCCAGCGGTGCCCGCGGGAGCTGCAGCCTGTCGGGCTCAGGGGCTGCTCCGGGTGCTGCAGGGCCTGAACTGAGGCGGCCTGCGGAGGGATGTCACAAGACTTCACGCACCGGACACGCGAGCCCGAGACACCCACGAGCCCTCGAGGCGGTCGCTGAAGTTATCACAGCGACAATTTAGTTTTTGTTTCCTAATTCATGAAGCAAGGCTGACGAGACAGAGGATTGGGAAAAAGAAATCGCTGTTTTCAAAGACAGAGCCCAGAAAATGTGAACCATCTACATTTCCATCTCTACACAGGAGAGCATAGATCTTATTCTTACAATGATTATTGAAAAAGTCAATACATAAATATATAAGGCTCTGTGGAGAATGCCTGTACAAGTCCAGGTGGGTGGGTAGATGAAGGACACATTAACCAAAGGGACCCCAAGGCATCCTCAAGGAGCATGAGCCAGAGGGACCTCAGGGGTGGGTTGGGCCTGGAAAGTTCTCTAGGCACCACCCACCAAGAAGCAATCCAACCGAAACTGTCAAGTGGGGAATGTGATACCCAGCAAATGCGTAGGAGCCAAAGTTATCAACTGATGTTACAATACTCCAGCAAACTAAGCCCTTGTGAGATGAGGCTATGACCCCTAATGATTAGGAAACTCTGTTTTCCCCTAGGTTGATGGACAACTGCTGAGGTCATTATAATCTAAGATCTAGTGAGAGGTTGCCATGCGAGGCAATGTTTCACTACTTTATCTAATTTAACCCTCAACAGCAGTCCTGCAACATGGTGATCACCAACATTCCCATTCTACATACTACAAAGTCCAAAGTACAGAGAGTCTAAGCGTTTTATCCAAAGTCAACCAGGTGGCAAATGGCACACCCAGGATTCGGCTGCAGGCGCTCTGGGACAAGGCCTGAGTGCTTAACTGCTGCACCTCGTGGCCCTTCTGTTATTACCACAGCAGGCCTGGGGAAAGGTGGGCCTCAAACGTCAAGCATTGGCTGAGTCTAGAACTAGGTCCCACCTGTACCCGGAGATCTTCAGAATCAGTTTCCAGACCGAACAAACTAATTTATATTAATAAGATTCCATCATACAGCAAAAAAGTAATTTGTAAAGCAATAAATCAGATTCTCCAGCCCTTGAAAACTAATCCCTGTTGATAGCTTAGGCATTTTGGAAATTGCATTCATTCTTTTCGGAGAGCAGGGTGATGATTAGGAATATACTACCTATGGCCAAGGGAACTCTAGGACATTGGGAAAATCTGACTCAATAAACACAATTTGAAGATAAAGAGAATTATGAGAGTAATTTTCCCACTGTAATCAGAACAGTGTATTCCTAACAGTGGCCAGAGATTTTAAAAAGGAAAGTGGAAATAGGATAGCGTGAGGTACATCCACACAAACAATGTTGAAACCTGGAACAGGGGTTCATAAAGAAGGGGGTTAGGATGAGATAGGCTCAAACACAAAAGACTGGGTGCTAACTTGACTTTCAAGAAAATGAAAAGCAAGCCAGGCATGACCTGTGATCCTCCTGTCTCAGCCTCCCAAATACTGGGATTACAGGTTCAAGGCCAGCCTCAGCAACATAGTGAGACCTTCAATAATTTAGTGAAGCTCTGTTTCAAAATAAAAAATAAAAAGATCTGGGGTGTGGTTCAGAGGTAGAGTACCCCTGAGTTCAAATCCCCAGTACCAAAAAAGAAAAAAGAATGAAAAGCATACCACTGGTTTCTATCTTCTTTGGCTGCACAAGATGAAGAATTTAAGTTGTGATATTGATTTAAGTTAGATTCAGGTCATTTTGTAAGTTGGGAAACTGAGGCAAAGATACACTGAGTGATCATCTCAGCATTTATGCAAATCCTTACCTTAATGAGCTAGAGACAACACACCTCTAAACCAGTGTGGTTTTCAACTCTCTTGACGGGAGGAACCTATGTCTAGAACTTCAGCATTGAAACTCAATCCCAGGGGAGTCTATGCTGGCTGACTCCGGGATGGGAGGCTCTGTGGGGCGTCCACTCACCTTGCCCAGCCCCTGTTACCCCTGGCAGCAATGGCTTCTCACTGGACGAGTGAAAGGGTAGATTCTCCATCATCTCGTACTGCCTAACTACAAAAAAAATAAAAGCCTCCTTGCTCACACTATGAAAGAACACCCTGACTAAAAACATAAGGGAGGTCAGTAAGCTTGGGATGAAACCCTACAAGGCAACACCAGAGTCATCTTAAGCTTTCCCAGACATGTCCAACACTTGCTAGTCATTAATTACCTATCAGGTTCTTGAACTTGCAGAGAGAAACAATCCTTGTAGCAAATACACACCTATCTTCTAGAAGCTATACTTCAGCTGTTGAACTCCAGGCACAATTAACCTTCACATTTGGTAAGGACAGTGCCTTGTTCCCAGCAATATTTATTGAATGGATAGCAGAAAGTCCATGGGGAGGGTACAGGATTTAAGACAAGTCATAATAAGCTACCTAATTCTTAAGCTGGTGGTTTGGGAAATTAGCAGATGTGAAGTGGGCGGCACTGGGAGAAGGCACAGTGCAGAACATAGAAGATATGTTAAAAACAAAAATAACTGGAGAGAGGCAAATGGCAGTGAATGAAACCAATTCAGTGAGAAGGGAAACCGCATACAGAAAGCCGGGTAGTGCATAGTTCTTGGACCAATGAGTGCATCTGAGTAACAGTATTTCGTTGTGAGCAGCTGCACTTAGAAGAACTTTGAAAGAGAACCCCACAACCTTGAAACCAGGCAGCTGCCAAGTGCACCTTTCTACACCTCAAAGGGGGAATCAGCTAAGTCAAAAAACACGTTATCAGAAGAAAAAAGAAAAGAATTTTCCCAGAAGCTGCAGTTTCCATTTGGCTTCTAGGTATGGATCAGAGCTCAAGACACTAGCAAAGACTAGAGGAAGGAAGAAAAGTCTGGAAGGGCCTGCGTTTAACCTTGATGTTTGAAATTTCCTTAGTTAAATAATATGGTCAATATGGTTTTCTTTGAGTTTACTATAAGCCTTAGGAAAGTACTAGAAGATGGTCTGTCAAGGGAGAGCATCTGGTGAAGAAAGCTGGGGGGCAAGTGCATGTTTGGAGTGTGGAGGAGACGCAGCGACAGGAATGGAGCAGAAGTAGCACTTTTAACATCAATCCAAGGAGAGACTTAATGCAGAGACTGGGAGCTACAGGTCGGTGACATGTGGGGGCAGAGAAGGGTGGGGGGTCACACCGAGAGGGGCAGGAAGTGAGAGGGAACCATGGAGCTTGAGCACGAAGTTGGCTTCTGATGTCCTGGGCAGCTCTGATGTGACAGCACCGGTCCAGCCTGGGCCAAGAGACCAAGGACACTCACTCACAGTGCAGAGTGCGGCCATTGCTTCTCACACCAGAGATGCAGCTGTGCACCATGGTCTCCAGAAATGCTTCTGAGGTCCAAGAGTGATTGTGAAGTGGGGAGGGAGTGCAAAGGAGGGAAAGTAAGGGCTCCTGTGGCATTTATACCAGAAAACTCTGATGACGGAGAGAAGAACCTATCAAAGTGCATCAAACTCCACGTGGTGCTCTGCAGTGACTTCTCTGTCAACAAAACCCATCCACGAAAGGTTAAAAATTCCCACTGGTTTGCTGGGTGTGGTGGTGCACACCTATAATTCCAGTACTTGGAGGGTGAGATAGGAAGATCAAAGGGCTGGGGGTGTAGCTCAATGGTAGAACACCTCTAGATTCAATCCCCAAAACTAAACACACACACACACACACACACACACACACACACACACACACACCAGTTTTACAGAGAAAGCTAAATTTCTGTCTTAACAACAAACAGAATCACTGAAAATACATGTTATCAAAAATATGGGCTTCTTAAATGCTTAAATCTAGTTTACTCTGACTTAATAAGTCCTATTGTAAATGTCTTAGCAAGTAATATGAAAAGCCTAGAAAGCTTAGGGAAATTTAATGAATAACAATAGAAGATGAGAAAAAAAAAACTTTGGTAAGCAGTTAAAGAAACTAGGATTTTCTTTCTTGGTTGGTTGGTTGTCTAGGGATCAGAGAAAGGGAGAGTGATAATCTGTGTTCAGGATTAACAAAAGAGAAAGTTAATACTTAACAGCTAATAGTTTCATGCACTTTATCTTTTCCAGCTGACAAATGACTCGGTTGTGCCTAAGAACCTCAACAGATCATTTTGCCAGTTTTCCAAATGCAGAAGCCAGCAAGCTAAGGTGGGAATGCAGACCCTGTTCAGGTTTCCAGATTTCTTTCCTCACAGAGTCTGTTGTGACCAGGGATTCTTTAAACAACTAAATGGAAATGTGATGCCAAGACATCCACTCGGAGGGGAGAAGAAGACAAACATCAGGAAAAGAACTGAGCTGGATCCAGTGGTAGTGATGAAGAATCAGCCAGAGTCCAGGAGCCAAAGGGGCAGAGGAATGGAAGCATTGTCTGTCCTTTGAATTGCTGAATGGGGAATCTGAGTTTGTGAGTAGACAGTGGTCTGTGCCTGGCAGGTGTCTGGGATCTCTTAGCTGAGGTACGCAGAGGTTGACAGGAAGTAGTGTGGACTCGCAGAAGTGAATGGGCACGGGTTTCTAAGGGTGAGACCTGCATATAAAGTACAGCCAGCTGGGCTCAGTGGTGCATGCCTATAATCCTAGTACTTGGGAGGGTGACACAGGAAGATCACAGATTCCAGGCCAGCCTTGGCAATTTAATGAGGCCCTCAGCAACTTGGTGAGACCCTGTTTCAAAATTAAAAATAAAATAGGGCTGGGGGTGTAGCTCAGAGGTAGAACACCCCTGGGTTCAATCCATAGTACCAATAAATAAATAATGTAGCCCATTGGTTATCTTCTGATTCAGGGATTATATAAAACCATTTGCAAGACTGAGGTGGTACATAACTAATATTTCACTAAAAAGAAATATTTCATAACAGTGAGCATCTCATGTTAAGACTAAATTTTATCTATTTGTTCCTGGTATCCCAATCAGCTCCCACTGACTGGGGACAGACCGAGGAGCCTTGTGGGATTTGGGGGGCCTCTAAGCAGTGTGCAGCCTGTAATCCACCTCTTTCAGGGTGCAATGTCAGGGATCTGGGGTGTCAAGGCCTCAAGAAAAGTAGGGGAGACCTGGCCCTTCACCATGGAGAGCTCTAACGGTACCACCTGGCTCACACCAGTGTCTTCGGGCACCAGCTCCTGCCCTTTTGATGAAGTATGGAGAGCTTGGGGGGTGCTACGGCAGTTGTCAGAAGGGACACAGGGCCCTGCCCAGCACCAGCCTTTAGCAGATGCTAAGCCTGTCTTGAGGCTCAGGCATGCAAGTAACTTTTCTAAGATTAAGCAGAGCAGATAAACACTGGCAGTGTGCACATATGACAGTCTCACTTTCTGAATCAGAAGTGGATTTTTTACCATTTACATCCTGAGCTCTCTGTACCCTGAGAGTTGGCTGGAGAACAGAGAGGCTGTGAGATTTGGGGCTGTGCGCACAAACTGTGCAGCCAGGCGGCACAGGCGGAACCTGGCACTGCCCTCTGCTATCCAAGTAATCTTGGGGAAACCCCGAGTCTCTCTGAGCCTCGATTTCTCAATCTGCAAAACAGGGATAATGACAACCTCTACCTTCCCTCAGGCAAAAGGCTATGCTGCGATCAGGAGTAAATGACTTAGCATTTGAAAACTGCTTTTAACAGTGCCTGGTACATACATAGTAAATGATAAAATATTTATGATTTTTTAAAAAATTGTGAGTATGTCATTCAAAATGCAACCTTACAAAGGAAACCACCTTCTATGTAAAAAAATCGGGCTCTCAAGCAGACTATGAGACACCTGCCCCACATCATAGCTAAAGCAATAGCAAAACTAGATTATTCTACGGGCTCCATCAGCTGCTCCTCTTAGCTCAGGGTACTAGGGACACAAATCCCCTGGAAATCCCTGCCTCCGGCCATTGTGAAGACTTGGGGAGAGGGGACTGTATAAAGTGCTGAGACTCTTCAGGAGACTGGAGACAGGAAGTACCCACATGCAGGAGAGTGCTGAGCCCCAGAATGTTCTTGGTCCTGCAAAGAGATCAAAGGTCAGCCATCCACATACTGGAGCTGCCTGGCCAGGGGAAGAGCTGAGATGGGCCAGAGCTGGACAAGGAGGGGGCTGAGCCCCAGCACAGGACAGAGCTGGCCGCTGGCCAAGAGCATTCTGTAAAGGTGACAGGAGCTGCCTGTTCAGTAGCTGGTTGTTTCTTACACATTTTGTTCTCCCACCCACACCAGAAACTGTGCCGGGCTTGCCCTGGCTCAGCCTCCATTTCATATTTGAATCAAAGAATACATTTGAACTTGGTGTGTTTTGCTAAGCAATGCCAGGAAATAAAAAGAGGCTCCTGGCCACTGTCAAAATTACAAATGGAACTGTGTAAACTCACATTTGGGGCTCCTTTGATCCCCAAAGTCCTTGCACATGCTAAGTTGAGGCCATCACACTGGGACCCACTTTTTCACCTCTCAATTAGTAAGTAGGGTGTGTGCCCACTTGATTAGAGTCGTGGGGCCACAGGCTCCACACCCAGACTGTGGGACATGAGGATGCTCACTGGGTCCTTCCTTTCCTGGGAAAGAGCCCCATCTCCGAGATCTATAACCCCAACAGCGATGTTACATAAAGGGGCTCTTCCTCCCACAAAGGTGTGCCCTCTTCCTCAGCCTTACCACTGGGCTGCACACCACCTTGGCAGGTTGCTGATTCAGAGGAGCCAGGCGCTGCAGGAGAGCACAGGGAATTCAATTCTGAGTGGGGGCTGCTGAGAGGCTCAGGACTATTGATACTGTGGCCTTTAGTCACATGTGGCTATTTAAATTGAATTAAATAGCATTAAAACTTCAGTTCTTTAACCATGATGATTACCTTTCAAGGGATCAATTAGCTGCATGTGCCTAGGGGCTACCATACAAGACAAGCTATGGATAAAGAGCAGTCCCGCTTTCTCAGAAAGTTCAACTGAGCAGTGCTCACTGAACTAACAGTGACACTTAACTAACTCACCGCATAGACAGGTGAGGACAACGTTTTGCTTGCTTGAACATCTGACTTTGTACTCGACAGCACCTTCCCAAGGCTGTCTCCACCAAGGGCAGCTACTTGCACTGCTTTGAGCTTCCATCTGTAGCAGTAACACTGGACACTTGATCTCATGTAATCATCCCAACCTCCAGAAGGAGTAAGTGGTATTATCCCCGTTTTTGTAGAGAAGGAGGTGGATGCCTAAAGGAGCTAAATGGTATGCTTGGCCACTTAGCCAATAAATAACCGAGTGAGGATTTTAGTCCTTATCACCCTTAACTCCACAGCCCAGTTGCTTTTCCAATCTGATTCCCAGGTTCCCACCAGCTCTGAGATATTTGCAATCAGGCAGATGGGCCTGAGGTCACCTCCCGGTGTGATTTTTAGAGATGTAAAAGTTTTCACATCTGCAGCAGGAGTGACTATAGACTAGGGTTGTGAGAGCTGCTAATCCTTATTGCTTAGAGTGCACTCATTTGTTAATTGTGGTCAGGAAGTGTGAGAGAATATGTTATTTTAAAAATAATGTTGATAGAGACTCTGCGTGTGTGTATGTGTGTGTGTGTATGTGTGTGTGTGTGTGTGTGTGTGTTATAGAATAAAGTATATGTAAAACCCTCTAATGATGGGAAAAGGGTGTATGTATGTAAAAAATATCAGAAGCAATGTTAAAAGTAGAAGAAGAAACTGGGAGAAAGAACAAGCTTTGTAAAATAAGTTTTATCCTGAATATATAAAAAGTATGTAATGTCAATAACAACAAAACTAAAACTAATAGAAAATTGTGCAGTGCTCAAGAAGAGAGGAAATTTTTGGGAGGGTGATGACCCACATCTTGACCTGGGTGGTATTTACTTGGGTGAGTACACAGGTCATTGAGCTGCACACTAAAGCTTAGTGCCCTTTAGATGAAGTATGTAATATCTGACTGAAAATGCAAAGAAGCATATAAACTTAAATATAAAAGTTCTTCATTATCAGAAAAATATGTTTCTGTGTTTGCCATAAAATGAATGTAAGAGGACCAAAGTGAGTTAGATAATAGCTTAGTTATTTTGATATAGTCTGTTAAATTGTACTCCCAAGGGAACCTCTACTTTCTGTATCATAAACAATGATGAACTCATCAAACAGCGTTATTACTTCTTGCCAGTCCCATTAAACTTCTCTGCAGGCCATCCTTTCCCATCCTGCAGGTAGATCTGGGCAGGACCTCTTAGTTACAGGGATAGACCTGTTTTAACAGTTAGAACCCACAGTCCAACCTATCATCAACACTTTAGTTCAAACAGGATGTGCGCCCAGGTCTTTGCCCGACCTCCTTCAGGCCTGGAAGCCTGCACCAGAGGCCCCTTCTGCTCTCTCCACTTGCTTGCTGGGGTTTAAGATGCTCAGGCCCAGGCCCAGGGGAAAAGACTGAGTCTAGGGTGCTGGTACAGCTGGAGCCTGGCCTTGGCTCCTCTGAATGTGGCTGAAGGGCAGTGACTGGCCTGACTCGTGAGGGGTGCTTTGGTGGGATTTTTTTTGTACTGGGTATTGAACTCAGGGGCATTCTACCTCCAAGCTATACCCCCAGTCCTTTTTGTTTTGAAATAGGGTCTCTCTAAGTTGCTGAAGTTATCCTCAAACCTGTGATTCTCCTGTCTCAGCCTTCCGAGTACTGGGATCATAGGCATGCACCACCACACCTGGCTTTGGGTGGGAGTTTTGGAAATATCTCTGCTGGACACTTCAGGCAAGTGTCAGACAATGTCTGTCCTCCTGTGAGTCACTTTCAGCTCACTGCCAAGGACCCACTTCACCCAAGACTTTCTTGATGGGGGTCGCTTCATCCATCCTCCCAAGCAGTCCTCTTGGGCAGGGGGCAGGACTACTCAGTCTGAGTTCCCCATGGGCCCACCTGGTTCACAGTGTGATGCTGCAGTGGGCATACACTCCACATCCTCTCCGCTTTGCCCCAGAAGACACCTTCACCTTGACGCAGGGCAGCCTGTCTGGGTGGCTTCCTTGAAGTACCTCTCCTGGGGCTTGATGTGAGAGGGAAGCATCCCCTCTCTTTCTCCATGGGGGCAGGGAACTAACACTAACAACTAATCACCTCCTCTTGATGGCTCCTGCCCCACTTCCCACAGCTGGCTTGATTTCAAAGCTCTTCACTTGTCCTGCTTGGGTGGCCTGGCAACTCCCTTACAGGTGCACTGGCTTTTGCCAACCTATTCCTACTGAGCCTTTGGCCCTCTGTATAAAAGTCTGAGACAAGCATAAGAAAGGGACATACCAGCTTGTCACACAGTAATTACACTAAGAGCAGGGGCTGGATGGCCATCTTTCTCGTGACCCGTGGCTCCTCCAGGTCAGAGACCTCGTGGATCTTGCTCACTCTCCCACCCACCCAGCACCAGTTCTCACCGGTGAATGAAGGAAGCGAGAAAACAGAAGAAAGAGCAGCAACGTTCCCTCTCCATGTTCCTTTGGGAAGGAGATTTTTATGTAAGTGGGTTCATGCTTTTAAAACATTCCTCCAAACCCATGATGAAGAAAACGTGTGACTGCTTCCCTCTGGGCCACTTGCCATTCAGCCAGTACTCAGGGTCTGAGGGAGCCAGTTGGAAACTGCAGAAACAGTTGCGGGCTCCTTTTTCAGGGCCATTCCAAGGCCTGCAAAATCCCTCAAGTAACTGGACAGAGTATCTATCTTTTCATAGTGGTTGATTCATGCGACAATTCAGGAAAATTGAAGTTGCTACGGATTATCCATGTAAGACCTGTGCCGCAGGAGCCTGGGTGTGAGCTCACTGCGGTCAGCCTGGAGCTCCTCACCCTCTGTCTGTTCACGGGAGAACAAGGCCCTCACAGGAACATGC
>PVLC010024826.1:0-15156 GCA_004027655.1 Graphiurus murinus | reverse complement strand
AACTGTCCCTTTCACTGACTGGACAGTTCATCAAGGGTCTAGATTTCAAAAAGGGAACTACAATCTAGTCTTTATCACTCACCCACACATACTCTTGCCTTAAAAGCTGGAAAACAGGTCTGCTATTCCTGGATGGGCAGTAAAACTCCAGGCACCATCCCTTGAAGCTATATCTGAATTTGTGTCAGTTCCCACTTTTCACTCTGATTTTAAGATCTTTCTTCATTTTTAACGTACGAAGATATCTCATTCTTTGGAATTAGTTTGTGTTTCTTGCTTTCTTGCTCTCTCGCACTGTCATTCCTACTCTCTCTCTCTCTCCCTGGTCTCTCCCTCTCTCAAAGTATTTCTATGAGTTTGATGTGGGAAGGGGACTTTCTGTGTCATTTCAGCCTACCATATTCCTAAATTCATAGATAAGGAAAAAAAAGTTCTATATCATGAATTCAGTGGTAACTTTACTTAGGTCTGGGAGACCCAATAGTATATTCTGAACAAAATTTCCCTTTAGACTTTCTAGCTCCATTTCTGTGAAGGAGCATAGCATATTGAAAAGAAACAGATTTAAACCCCCATTTCCTGGGTCATTACATTTGTTTCTTAAAGAATGACTTTAGACTAAGTTTACCTCCTGAAGCTTAATTATATCATCTACACAATAACACAGTAAATAAGACAGTACCTGTTTTATCTAGCTAGGCTACAGGTTTTTAGGGAGGATCAGAAAGCTGTCATCTACTGGTTTATAGTTTGAAGTTGAAATTAAAATGTTGTACAATTTTCTGTCCCTCCCTTTATACCCATCGTACCCCTCTATTCTATCCCCACCCAGAATCCAATCTGCTCATATTATTCACCTTTTTCTTGTTCTCCCTCCCCTTGTGTTATTGAATCAGCTAAAACTTAGTACAATATGCAATAAAGTATCATTAATAAGTACCTTTGTTTCATTCCCTATCTCAGGGTAAATTTTCAATATAATACCACTAAGTAAGGTGTTTGCTGTAGTATTTTTTTGTAGGTACATATTATTAAAGAATGTCCTTTCCTATTTTAGTGAGAGTTTGTATCATGAATGGGCATTGAATTTTATCTGTTGCATTTTCGTAATAATTGAGAAATTTCTGCTTTGTTTATTACTGTGCCAAATTATGTGGATTGACTTTTTAATGTTAAACCAACCTTGCAATCCTGGAATAAATCCAACTTGGTCTTGATGTACTAGTAGTCTTTTTAATATACCATTAGATTGTATTTGCTAGTATTTTTTTAGATATTTGCATCTAAATTCATGAGAAAGTTTGGCCTATTATTTTCCTTATAGTCTTTTTGTGGTATTTTGGTAGCAGGCTTATGTTAGCCTTATAAATTGAGTTGATAGGTATTACCTCTGTATATGTTCTCTGGAAGAGCTTTTATAAAATTGGTCATTTTCTTCCTTAGATATTTAATTCACAGATATAACCATCTGGACCCAAGATTTTCTATGTGAGGAGTTATTGTCTTTCAAGAAGAAAACAGAACAATAAGATTATCACCACAAATCCTACAGAGGGTTTTTTTGTTTTTTCACTTCTGGTATGCATAATTTGTGGCTTTCTTTTATTTTCTTGATCAGTCTTGCCAAAAAGTCTATCAAAAACCAGTCTCTGGCTTTGTTGATTTTCTGTATTATGATTGTTTTGTATTTCATTAATTTCTGCTTTTATCTTTATAATGTCCATATTTGTTTAGGTTTAATTTGCTGTCTTCTCACTTCTTGAAATGAGTAATTGCTTCATTGATTTTTTTTTTTTTTTTTAGGCTTCCCTTCAGAGTACTGAGACTTTAAAATGTCTATCTAACCACAGCTTTAGTTACATCCCTGAAATTTTATTTATTATCATTCAGTTAAAAATGTTTTCTGATTTCCATTGTGATTTCTTCTTTGACTCATGTGTTATTATAAAATGTGCTCCTTAATTTCTAAACATTTGACAATGTTTATTATCTTCAATTATTGATTTCTAGCTTACTTTCATTGTGCTTAGAGAATACATGCTATATGTTTTCATCCTTTAAAATTTGTGGAGATTTGCTTTATGTTCCATTGTATAGCCAATTTTGGTAAATATTTCATGTGCACTTGAAAATAATGTATATTGTATAATTGTTGGGTGCAGTATTCTAAGTACATCAGGTAAAAGTTGTTAATCATTTTGTTCAATATCTACTGATTTTTGTTTTGTTTTGCCTGTGTTTCATCAATTACTAAGGAATGAGCCCTATCATCTCCTACTATAAATGCAGACTTGTCCATTTTTCATTTTAATTCTGCCTGGTTTTCATTTATGTATTTTGTTATTATATTACGAGGTACATACTAATTTAAGATTATTAAAACTTCCTAAAAAACTTAATATTTTATCATTATGATATGTCCCGCTCTATATCTGGTAATATATTATACCCCAAAGTTTATCTTCTCTGATATTAAAATAGTTAAACCATCTTATTTTTAGTTAGTGTTTGTGTGGCATATCTTATTTGCATCTTTTCACCTTCATACTTCTTGTGTCTGTGTATTTATGGTGTATCTTTTGTAAGTAGGGTATAGGCCATTTTGTTTCAGTAACCAGTATGGCAGTTTTCAACTTTTACTCTGTTTCTTGGACTTTGCCCCCATATATCTGATTTAGAGGTATGCACTGCGGAGAGTGTAAATCAGTTTTCCAGGTAGATATGAAAGTGGTTGATGCTAGAACTAAGAGCAAAGGTGCAAAACTAAAATTAGATGTAGATAGAAAGCTACTAGGTATTAACAGTAAGGCAAGGCAGGAGGACAGTATACCTGATGGGTTAGAGCCTCTAAAGAGCACAGGTTTCTTATACAAGGGTAAAAGAATAATGTAGTAGAAGTACCTCTGGAGAATAAGCAAGTCATTTTCTCTTTCTCAACTGGAAGGTAAGTAGAGTGTTGAAGAGTAAACAGCACTTGTCTGAGAGACATAAGGAGAAAATGTGTATTAAGGGTAGAGACAGAGACATTTGTAATATAGTGTAGTTGAGGATATGATATAAATGAAATTTTATAACCATAGAGTAAAGTTACAGGAGAAAAGTGGAAATATTTGGAGAGAGGAAACCATTGAGGGTTGAGGGTTAAATGATGGTTTAGACATTCTAAAATAAAAGGAATCTCCTCTTTTAAAATGATATAATCCCAGATACTTGAGAGGCTGAAGCAGGAGGATCACAAGTTTAAGACCAGCTTCACTAATTATGGAGACCCTATTTCAAAATAAAAAATTAAAAGGTCTGAAAAAAAATGATGAGTTAGAGAAAGTAGAAAGCAGTTTGGGGACAAAAGTATGAGATACCAATTAAGGATTCAGCAGGTATGCTGAGGACAACTGGTATGCAAAACATCTTTTAAGTATAACTGGTAACAAAGAGTGTGAATTAGTTTTCAAAAGAAACTTTGTCTCAGCAGTCCCTTTTATAGGAGAATGGGGACTTGATTATGCTTGCAATTAATGCTTTCGAGCAAGTCCCAGAGAGCAGGCCAACATGAAATTAGTTGTCCAGATTCATACCAAGTTTTTAGAAGTAACAATAGCAGTTTCCTTTGTAAACCCTAGCATTTAGAGAAAGTGAAGGTAGAGTTCCCTTGCTATTAGTTTATGCTAGACTACAGATTTTTTTAAACTCTTCACATAGTTACAGGAATTCTGGGGAGGATATAAAACTTCCCAAGAGGAGATTGGAGTAAAAGCTACAGTAGTCAAAGACAAATGTCATGTAATAATATGACTGATCTTACTGGAATGAGTATGGTTCTAATTGATTCCTTTAAAACTAGTCTGATTTGAATTACATTATTATAGAAAAATGGGGCATGTGAGGCTAAAAATGACCTTGCTTTTATTATATCGTGGGCTGGTTGACCTCTGTCTTGCATCTTTGAGAAAAATGCATTTCTTGAGTGACAACATGAGTAAGAGGCATTTTTAAACTATAATCTTAAAGTTGTCATAGACATGTAAATCATTTTGACTATTATAATAAAATGAATAGTTCTTCCCTCTAGAAAAAGATGATTAAGGCTTATAAAGACTTTACCTAAATAACTTGGAAGCTATCTTCTGTAGCAATTTTTATAATGCAATTACAGCTTTTGTGTTATTGAGAAAGGATCTCCAGAATTAGTATAGGTCCATGAATACCCACTCTTCAAAACTCTTAGAAACAGTTGCCCCATTTAGTTTGCTTCAGATCTCTTAAGAGCCAACTAAAAATAAAGATTATGAAAGTGATAATTTAATTGTTTAATTTCAAGTACTGGTGAAGCTAATGAGTTTAATGTATGTACTCAGAAATTATTAACATTTTGAATTCAGTATTCAATGCAGAAGTGTTCATAACTCAATTGAAGGGAAAAGAAAGAATTTTATTTTGTGGTATTCTTCATTCATTCCTGTCTTCTAATTTTGTTACCTCAAGTCTAATGGACTAATATAAATGCATGACTACTTCTAATTATGATAAAAAAAAAAACTTTCATCTTTTCACAAAATATAAATAAGGAAATTGATTTGTCTTTTCTAGTTCACTTTAATGGGATTTAACTCTCTAATTTATACATTGCATATAATCAATATTTATTGAAGTCTTCTTTGAACAGCAGAATAGTGTGCAAGCACTGGGGAGAAATAGAAAAGGCATAGTTGCTATCCTCACTAAGAATATGAGGTGAAGCCGGGCATGATGGCGCACACCTATAATCATAGTACTGGGAGTTGGGATCCAAACTCAAGCAGTCTGGTTCAAAATCTTATGTTTTTTATTACGACTCTATACTGCTTCTTGTCCCAAAACAGTATTAACAAATAAGTATTCTGATGGTGTTAAATAAGCCACTAGCTTCATGTGACAGTTTAAATTTAAATGAGCTAAAATTAAACTTTTAGTTCTTCGGTTAAAGGTGGCACATTTCAGCTGCTCAGTAATTATACATTTTTAGTGGTTACTCTATTAGACATTTTTATCATTGCAGAAAGGTATATGGGATGGCACTGGTATTGAAAACAAGTGTTACAGCGTTCCAAAAAGAAGAGAAATGCATATGAAGAATATAAAAATCTACCCAAGTATTAATAATTGAATGGATGGCATAGAGTAACTAGGTAGATGGACTATTCTTCAAGAAGAGAGTTATAGATGAAAGAGAAGAAAATAGTAATAAGTTCACTTCTGGACTTGGCAGAAGGAGGTATCTGTGAGCTCTCCAACTGAAGCTGTTCAGAAAGCATTTAAAAATGAGGTGCTGAAGTTCAAGAATAAATTCTGAAGTTGGAATCATCTGTATAGAGACAATCCAGAACCATGAGAGCCAATAAGGTCTTTTTGTTATTTTTGTTTTGTTTTGTTTTAGGAGACAGTTTGTCACTATGTTGCCCACATTATTCTCAAACTCCTGGGCTCAAGCAGTTCTTCTGCCTCAGTCTTCCCGGTAGCTGGCACACATAGCTATAAATTATATATATATATATATATATATATTTTTTTTTTTTTTTTTTTTTTTTTTTTTTTTTTTTTTTTTTTTTTTTTTTTTTTTTTTTTTTTGCGGTACTGGGGATTGAACTCAGGGGCATTCTACCTCCGAGCCATACCCCCAGCCCTATTTTTTATTCTTTATTTTGAAACCGAGTCTCACTAAGTTTGCGATGTGCCTCACTAGGGAGCTGAGGCTGGCCGCGAACCCAGATCCTCTGGTCTCAGCCTCCCGAATGCTGGGATTACAAGCGTGCGCCACCACGCCCGGCTATAAATGATATTTTTAAAAAGAAAATTTAGAAAAAGAACAACCTTGGGGTATAAAGTTGAGTTGAAAGAGGGATAGAAAAAGATTAATCAGAGATAGGAGGATAGCCAAGATGATAAACTGCTACATGAGAAAAGAGATGAGAATTTCATGGAGAGATTGAGTTTTAGTTGAAATGCTATAAAGATACAAGAATTGAGAGAGAAAAGCAAGCAAAAATTGGATTTGCTCATGATAAAGTTAGTACTGACCTTTGCAAATGCAATTGCATGTTAGTGACAGAAACCAAATGATGTTACCAAAGTCCTGGCCAGAAGCCGGACTCTGGGGGTTCCAATAAATAAGGTCTGGACACTTGCCCCAAAAACCAAACAGGAAGATGTTAACAATAAAAAGCAGGAAAGGATCTTTAGTTAATATGGTCATATTAGGAAGATGAGTGAGATCAGCATTCTCACTCCAGTCTTCTGAGGTACTGATATGAGCTTTAGATTTAAGTAGAGGAAGAATTGGTGCCAGGAGCCCGATAAATGTACAGTTAACAATCATGGTCAAACTGGTCTGGCTGATCATTAACTCAGTTCTGGTTACAGAGTCTTATCAGTGTCAAGGAAATTGCCATTGCTCAGGGGGTAGTCTCCATTTGTTGGGTGATGTGAAGATGAAATCTCCATTTGCTTCACTGGGTATTTATCTAGCAGACCTGTGATCCTGAAAGGGGAGCAGTTTGGTTTCCAGAGATGATTGCTTTTGCCAGGGGTGGAAGCAGTTTCATTAATGGGTGGTCTACCTGCAAGACTCAGGTTCTGGATGGTATAGAGCAGTGACATAGGACTTCTGGGCACCGCTCCAGTGATCTGGAACAGGACATGGTAAAAGCTGGCAGTGAGAATCTTACTCTTATACCTTAGTTACTTTTGGTGTCTTTAGCCTTGCAGGGGGCTGATTACTCACTTTAGATGAATATTCTTTAAATGGTTGACTTGCCTACGTGCAGAGTTGAGCAGGAATCTGACCCAAAGTTAAGGAGACAGATACAAAATGAAGGCAAAGATTCCAAGCTTTCATTCTGCTTTTAGTTGCCTATTGGACATCTGTGCCCCCTAGTCAATTCTTTTTAGCAAAGGCAGCCTCTCTAAGTCCCCGTTACAATGTGACTAGGCAGAGAAGAAATAGAGACAGAAAAGAATGAATAGATACAGAATAGAGGGGACAGTTTTTAAAAAGAGAGAGAGTATGTGCGCTTTATTGAAAGCAAAGGAGAAAGCCGGCGTGGTGGCGCATGCTTGTAATCCCAGTACTTGGGAGGCTGAGACCGGAGGATCCAGTTTCGTGGCCAGCCTCAGCTACTTAGTGAGGCCCTCTGCAACTTAGTGAGACCCTGTTTCAAAATAAAGAATAAAAAATAGGACTGGGGGTGTAGCTCGGAAGTAGAATGCCCCTGGGTTCAATCCCCAGTACTGCAAAAAAAAAAAAAAAAAAAGCAAAGGAGAAGTCACTGGAAAGGAAGAGGCAACTAGTAACCCTTTATACTATTCATTCATTTGTTCATTCAGTACATATTTGTGTATCTACTGAGTACCAAACTGTGCAGGGAACTGGAAGTATATCAATGAATGAGACAAGCTAATTGCTGCTTCCCTACTTGCTTTTTCTACCTTTCTCTTTCCTCTGAACTCTCTCTTTTCTAGCTTCCTTTCTGTCTCTAATAATGTTACTATTCTGCAGATACAGCTGCTAAACCAAACTTATCAGTTATAACACCCAGTGTTGTTTCTTGATGTCTGTCATTTTTCCTTGCTAAATTTGTTTCTGCTTTTTAGTTACAATGAGCTCTTCAAATGAGATTTAAAAAAACCATTTGTACATAGTAGACTTGATTTGGTTTCCAACAAAAGCTCAAAAAAAAGGGCAAAGAAGCAGCAGCACTAAGGAGTGTTGCCTTTTCCCATTTGATGATCAGCACATACTGTTGCTTCCTGTTAAGAAAATCCTTCCTTTAAAAGATATAAGGTGTCTTATGATTTTAAGTATCAGCCCCTTGATGACCTGATTTAAATATAAAAAACACCTCTTAAGTTTGGTATTACCCCATCTTGTTGGGCTGTTAGTATAGCACCACAGTGCTACTTCTTGTATCATGAGCAACACTTGTTATAATGTCAAGCTTTCCCTTGGAGATTACTCACCCATGTAAAAGATATAATATCATAACTACAAGATATGAGCTACTGGTTTTTAGTTCTTAGAACTCATTCCATGTAAATGAAGTTAAATATATCAAGTATTAATTGAGCAAGATAGGAAGGAAGACACCTTCTCTTACAATTCTAGAAGGAAACATGAAAAGATTTGATTAGGGTGGGTGTTTTGTGATTGAGAGGAGTATAGATGAGTGGGTCAATCTGATCCACAAAGGGTACTAGCTAACAGACTTAGTACATTGCAACACTAGGGGGTCATGCTCCCTAAGAATTACATTACATGATGAGGATTCTAAGGGGAAGTAAGTCTTTTAGGAGAAGAAAAGTTAGACATTTAAAATAATTTTGGAGAAAAAGTTGTGTACTGTCTTGGTTTCCAAAATTATGTATCAAGGTCATGTAGGGAGCTTTTTAAGAAATACATGAACTTTTGAGCTCCCTCCCAGAAGCTTCAGGGAGAGCCCAGGAATCCAAAATTTTTAGCAAAATTTCTGCAGTTCTAATTTAGTTCATTCTCAGAACTGTACTTAAGAAGAATCAGAATACAGTAAACTAATAAAATGAATATAATAAAACCTTGGAGGATGAGATATCCTAAATTTATTCATTTACTTAACAAACATACCCAAACATCTAATGTGTCCTGGGTATTTTACTATTTTCTGGGGCTATAAAGACAAATAATGAATAATCTGCTCTCAGTTTCAGTCTAATAGAAGAAATAAAAGAAGATAAATAAGACGATGTGGTCAGTGGAAAGATAGAGGTGTACAGATGTTAGGAAAGCAAACAGAAGGAGGAACTAACCTACCCTGATTGGTTTGTGGGGGGAGGAAGGTGGGATCAGGAAAGCTTCACAGAAGTGGCTGAGTTTTTCTCTAACAGATAACTTACTTCTTATAGCATCATTTATTGTTTTGACCTTTTTGCTTAGAAATATATTTCCCTATTTTCTTAAATAGAACTCATGTAATATAACCTTTTTACTGATGACTTGGCATGATTATATTTTATCAGTTATTTATGCCATATTGCAAAATAGTGGTACTTTTTAAAAATCACAGCATACAGGATTAATTTTCAGTATCCAAAGTGGTCCCCAACTGTAATGACTTTGCTATTCTCATTTTTCTGTCTTGTTTTTGTTGTCAGTCAAATCCTTATTTTCTTAATGTCAATATGGCTGCATATACAGTACCACATTTAAACTTTTTCTTGGCTAAAAGGATTTGAACAAAAAAAAAGTGTGAATAAAGTAAAAGTTATAAAGCATTCTGTTGAATATAGTGAGTTTTCATGTACTTTAACTCCCGAACTGTCTTTTGTTATTATTTCAAGGACTATAGATACTTTAGAAATCACATAACAGTTGGACGCAGGGTACAGACCTGTAATCCCAGTATTTGGGAGGCAGAGACAGTAGAATAGCAGGTTCTAAGCCAGTCTCAGCAAATCAGCAAGTCCCTCAGCAACTTAGGGAGACCTTATTTCAAAATATAAACAAAATAGGGCTGGAAGTCTGTCTCAGAGGTGAAACATCCCTGAGTTCAATCCCCAGTACTAAAAAGAAAAAAGAAAAGGAAGAAAGAAATCATATAATAAACTTCTTCATTTTATAGACAAAGAAACTAACGCATAAAGATACTGTGAATGGTCCATGGCAATCAAAAACTATAATCTAGACCTCCTGATATCAGAATAGTGCCATCTTATTAAATCTGCAGTTCTTAACTGGAGGGTTATGTCAGAATCATTTAAAGAACTGTTCAAAATATACATGCCTAGGACTCGCCCCAAAGATCCTGATTCGGTAAGTCTGGCATGTATATTTCTAAAAACAAAACACAAAATATTCTTGGAAGATTCTGATATATGCCCCTAAACCACCATACTTTAACCTGGTTGCCATATGTCAGAATTTGTTCCTGAAATAGTTAAACAGGCAGTAAAAGTCTAGACCATGAAAAAGAAGACTTTGGAGTTACTATGAGTGATAAAGTTATTGGAGAGTTTTGAACAGAAAGATGGTGTGATCTAACTTGGATTTTAAAAAGAGACTTCCACCTACTGTGCGCAGAACAAGTAGGGGATGGGGTAGGATGCCTGTATTAGAGAGACAGGTTAGGAGACCATCCATTAATTCAGGCAAAGAGAAAGAGGCTCTGACCTGGGCGGTAATAGTGGAGGTGGTGAGAAATGAACAGATTTGGGGTATAATTTTAAGGTCAAAGCAATAGGATTTACTGACAGATCAGATGGGCCATGTGAGGAATCAAAGATCACTCTTAAATTTTTATTCCAAGTTGTCTTTTTCTGAAACAGAGAAAATTGAGAGAAATAGGTTTGGGAGGGAGATTGGGGAATTATTTTTGGATATGTTAAATTTGGGGTGCCTATTAGAAATCCAGATTGTAGTCTGGTGGAAATGGTAGTCTGAAGGTCCCAAGATATATATAAATTTAGAAAACATCAACATAAAGATGATGTTTAAAATCATAAGAGTAGATGAAATTACCAAGAGAGTAAGTGTTGATAGAGAAGGTAAGAAACTAAAGAACTAAACCTTGGGACACTTCAACCATTAGAGGTCATATAGGGAGAACCTAATTGGAAACTGAAAAGAATTAGCCAGAGAGGTGGAAAGAAAACCAGGAGGATACAATATTCTGGAAGCTAAGTGAAGAAAGTATTGCAAGACATAAGGAGTGATAAATTGTGTCAAATGGTAGAGCTAACTGATAACTGTTACTTAACCATTGGAATTAGGTATGTGTTAATAATTGGTGACTTTGACCAGGAATGTTAAGTAGGATAAGGAGGAAAGATTCATAGAAATGAGATCAAAAGAGAATGTGAGAAAAAGAGGATTTAGAGCTCAAGATAGATAACTCTTTGGAGGGATATTCTGTGAAAAGGAACAGAGAAGTAGCACGGTAGCTGGAGGAAGACATCAAGTCAAGAGAAGGCTATATTTTTTTAAGATAGGAAAAATTGCCAGGTGTGTTGGCTCATGTCTGTAATCCTAGTACTCAGGAGGCTAAAGGAGGAGAATCACAAGTTCTAGACCAGCCTGGGCAAATTAGTGAGACCCTGTCGATGGATGAATGGATGGAAGGAAGGAAAGGATGGATTGGTGGGAAAGATGGGAAGGATGGGATGGGATATAGCTCAGTAGTAAAGCACCCTAGGGTTCAATCCCCAGTATAGTATGGGGGGGGGCATTATGGCATGTTATATGAAGGTGAGAATTATCCAGCAGAGAAGGAAAAAAAAATATTAGACAGAAAGGGGAGAATTGGTGTAACTACAGCTTTGAGTAAGAATGTGGGGATAGGATTTCATGACAGAGAAGTATTTAGCTATAGGGACATGGGCACCCTAGGGTAATAGCAGGAAGAAAAGTAGATGTGTGAATACACATGCAGAGAGGTAATAGATATGGAAAGAGCAGATATGGAAGAGAGGAAAACTTGTCATTGATTCTGTCCTAGGAAGCAAAGTTTAGTAGCTGTTATTGCATATGTGGAAAAGATATTCGAAGTTTGAAAAAGAAGAGGAAGTATGTGATAATTATCTAGGAGAAGAAAGGAGTAGATAGACTACAGAATTGATTGAAGAACAGCTCCAAAGGTACAGATGAATTTTAAATGAATCCAGTCACCTTGAATGTGTATTTTTCTGAGCTCCACATTCAGGTAGCTAACGCAGAGACATGGAATAGGGGTTGAGATGGCTATAGCAAGGGTTAGAGTTTTGACAGATGAATACAATGTGAGAGAGGGATAAAGAAGCTACTGTAAGGATGGATCATGGAATGTATGCCTGGGGACGGAATTAAAGTTTTGGAAGTGGAAGAGGGAGCTGTAAAAAATGTTAGGGTCAATTAAATGTTAGGGTCCTCTAGAGTCAAAGATGACTAGAGTTGGAGTATTTGAAAGATAGGAAGTGGTGATCAGAGAATGAGAATAATGCTGATATGGAATGTCCAGTGCTGTAAACTGAATGAGGTGCTTACTGATTTGTTTAGTGGCTATAATAACTTTTTTAATTGATTGATTTGTTAGGTTCATGACTATAAAGAAGGAACCCCAGAAGAAAAGACTTATTATATAGAATTATGGGATATTGGAGGATCTGTGGGCAGTGCCAGCAGTGTGAAAAGCACAAGAGCAGTATTCTACAACTCTGTAAATGGTAAAGCATTTTTTATTTCTACCATATTTTAATGATCTATGAATATAGATAATCTGATATGAAACATTATACCATGCCAAACTCATCTTAATTTGAAAAAGATTTAAAATACTCACAGCTCTTGGTTTAAATAGGTATGGGACATTCCAATTTATGTTTCTAGATTCTAACCATGTGATTCAGAACAGTAAATCTGCTTTGTCAAAGTCTTTCTATTTATATTATTAGAAACTAAATATTGAGAAATAAAATTGTATTTTGGTACTTGACATAAAACATGGAACTTTTGAAACTCTGTCTCTGCAATGCATTTTCTCCAGACAGTTGAGTAAGGAGGAGTTCCAAAAGTCTTAAGTCAGATGTCCAAAGATACAGAGGTTTCTTTCATCTGCCACTTAAAGAGAGTCCTATGTCATTATAAAGAACTGCCTAAAGATGTTTTTAGGAAGTCAGAAATTTCATCTGATTATAAATATTCAAGTACTTGAAGCAGACGTCCAGATGGAGATATGTAATAGAGGTGTATAATAGAGGATATAATTGTAGTTCATGGTGTACCTGCTCCTTGTCAAAGGACTAAGCTATTTATCTTTGTGATTTCCCTATAGCTGTTCTTTCCTTTTTTTTTTTTTCATTTAAAAAAATATTGTGAAATATAATTTTAACTTGTCTTTGATTGATATACCAAAATATTTGGCATCTCACTTCTTTCTTCTAGTAAGTGTGTAGCCATTAATAGGACTTCATTTATACTACATTTAGATTTCATTTGATATTAGGTAAATTCAATACCTGCCTTCTTTATATTCCTCTTTCATTATCTTTCCATACCATTAAGGTGTCAAAACAAAGTAGAGAAGGTTCTTAGATACATGCTGTAGGATACAAACAAGTTGTGTTTCTTCAGACCAACGTCTCATTTAGCTTAGAATTCTGTCTGAAAGTATCATAATATCATAATATAATTGAAGAAACAAAATGTTCATAAATGAAATAAAAATGACATTAATATATGCCATTGCCATGCAAGAAAGTACAAGATAATGGCAAAATGAATAGAATATAAATGAGAAAAAAAAGTAAAATTACACTGTTATAGTAAAAGGAAATGAAACCTAGTTTAAACTTAGAATCAAATGATAAGCTTGTATCAGTCAAGTGATTTGTCCAAGTAGCTTTCAATCTGATCTGAGACAAAGGGAGGATAAAAACTATAAATAAATAATACAGATAAAGACCATTTAAATCCTAGTAACTGAAAAATTTGAAGCTACAAACAGTTAAGCGCTGAAGGAGAAATTCATTGATATCCATTATCATTTTTCTCTTCTAAACCTACTATTAGTAATTTGTTTCCTCCTTTAATATCCTTGAAAAAATTACATGACAGAGCCCAAGATGGTGTCTGAGTGAAATACCTCTCTTCAGGCGCTATGAGCTCGAATCAAATTTGCCATAAAAGCAGCTTCTTGATGGAAGAAAAAAAGCAACAAAAAAGCGAACAAAGCAACAAAAATTGAACTACAGCTAAAGAGACCCCAGAAAGCCGACCAGGGAGAGCAAAGGAGCCCACCTGCGAGGCAGCAGCACCACGCCACGGAGTGGCGGCAGCCATTAAGCCGACCGCCCAGCCACAAGGATCTATTAACACAGAGATATCTAGCGACCTCCTTCGTACCCAGCAACCAGACGTGGGGTAAGTGACTCCAGAATTCCACATCCTAACCAGGTGGCGTATCCCCGCACCTTCTACAGTGACCAGAACGCATGGTACAACCAGCGTAAGCCCCCGCAGGTCCACCCCAGCTCACCTCTCCCTCTAGAGCCGGAGCAGCCATCAACTGCACAGCAGAGCTTGAATCAAAACTGCTGCAAAAGCAGCCTCTTGACGGAAGGAAAGAAAAGCAAAGCAGCAAAAAAAGTGAATAAAGCAACAAAAGCAGCTGAACAGAATCCAGGGAGAACAAAGGAGCCAGTGAACGCACTCACGGCAATGGCATACACTGCAAACCAGCGGCCGACATCTTGCCAGTTGCCAAGAGCAGTGTCTATTAGCACCAATACCTCCAACGACCTTCTGTGCACCCAATGACCAGAAGTGGAGTAAGTGACTCCAGAATTCCACAACCTAATCAGGCAACATATCCCCACAGGATCAACAGCGATCAAGAACACCTGGGACAACCATCTTAAACCTGCAGCGAGGATACCCCAGATCACCCCTCCTACTGAAACCAGAGCAATAGGGATCTGTAAGTTAAATTGCACCTCCGAGGTACGGGGACCTCTATACAAAATCAATCTTAAAAAATCAGAAGCTTTCCTGTATGCCAACCATAAATCCACTGAAAAAGAAATCCAGAAAACAATTCCACTCACAATAGCACCCCCAAAAATAAAATACTTAGGGATAAACCTAATCAAAGAGGTAAAAGACCTCTATAAGGAAAACTATAAAAAGTTGAAAAAAGAAATTGATGACAATCTTAGAAGATGGAAAGATCATCCATGCTCTTGGATAGCAGAATAAATATCATCAAAATGGCCATCCTGCCAAAAGTGATCTACAGATTCGATGCAATACCCATGAAATTACCAAGGTCACTCCTCACAGACATAGAAAAATCAGTCCTTAAATTCATCTGGAACAACAAAAAGCCCAGAATAGCAAAAGTAGTTCTTAGCAACAAGAACCATGCAGGAGGCATCACAATACCTGACTTCAAACTCTACTAAAAACCTACAGTAATAAAAACAGCATGGTATTGGCACAAAAACAGACACATAGACCAATGGAGCAGAATAGAAGATTCAGAAACAGACCCACGTGCTTACAGTCAATTGATTTTTGACAAAGGAGCCAAAAACATACACTGGAAAAAAGATAGCCTCTTTAACAAATGGTGTTGGCAAAACTGGTTAACCATATGCAGGAAAATGGAAATAAACCCCACT
>PVLC010024825.1:0-24232 GCA_004027655.1 Graphiurus murinus | reverse complement strand
TAAATACTGAGGGCTGACCTTGAATACCCTCCCATAATCCAGATGATGTAATATCAATCAGGTTTTGGAGAGACATTTGTTATTTACATTTTATCTAAATGGGGGAAAACAAAGGCGTGGGTCGAAAACCTTGAAGCACTTAAATTTAGGGAAGTTACAAGTTCACTATCCTCAGGGCAGGACAACAGGCACTGGTTGACTTTTAATTGCTCAAAGTAGCCATCTTAGCTCCTCATGTCTTTAAGCTTTTTATGTAAATCTTTTTGCTCCCCACATTCCACATTTTCAAAACAACTTCTCTGGATGAACACAGGCATCCATGAGTGTTAGTCGTGAGAGTCACAACAGCCAGATGGATGTCACTGAAAACTTATGAGACCCAGCTTCAAATGAAAGTACAACACTACCTGGATGTTTTAGCAAGCTTCCTTTCCTATTATCTACAAAGAATTCTACATCTTGCATTTCTTCCCCTTCAAATTACCTCTTCTTCTCACATGCACAGAAGTGTAAACACTTTAGGGTGATGACCTACCTTATGCTTTCTTGAGAACATAGAAGCCACCAGAGGGAAGACTGCTGACATCACAAATATATAACCCAGCTGGAGTTGAATCCTATTTTCTCTCTTCTTCTTTGAAGGAAGTAGAAAACCAATCCTTTACTTTGAATCCCATGCTGTCTAACATTCTCCAGGCTCACTAGTTTGCTTACTGTCACTTCCTCTCTCACTGTATTGGATTATTCTCATCAATGCACAAATGTGCTCTAGAATATCCTATCATAAGATTATACATGTAGCAACACTTATGGACCGTTTTTGACCCCACAATTCCCACAGTTACTTTTTCTGCAACATTTCAAAGCCCATCTTTTCCTAAGAATTGTCTTCATATACTTCTTTCTACTTGCCAGTAACTGACTAACTCGTTCCAATCTGGTTTTGCCCCCCACCCCAAAGCCACTGAAATAGATTTCCCAAACTCTCATTCTAACAGTGCTTTTAGTCTTTATCTGTATAATATTTGACTAAGCTATCTAGCAATGTACTGCCTTTTTCCCAGAGCAACCTTTTCTAAATAATCTCTGGAGGATAGGGTACATGTCTTAACCCTTTTCTCTTTTGTAGCCTTACCCATTAGTCTATGAGTACCATTCAACCATATCTATTGATGAATTCTTTTTCTTTCAGCATAACAAAGAACTTTATGCTGAGGTTGAGTTTCATCATGTACACAATAGTCTAGTTAGCATCTCCATGTGGTTGTCTAATAAGCAGTTCAAAACTGACATACTCAAAATGGAATCTAAATCTTCCCCATCCCCAGTCCTCTCCCAGCTTCCATTTCAGGTATCACCTAATTGCTCACAGTCTAGAGTTACTTAACTTTAATTTCATCTGCTTTGCCTAATCTATTACCAGGTTTTTACTTAATCTTTGCTCTGCCAGGATTTTCCAGTTCCATTGCCACTACCTAAACCAAGCCTCACTATAGTCTTAGTCTCCATCTCTTGTCTGTATCCTGTAACAACCCACAACAAGGCCCCTAGCTTGCCTCTCTCCAATCATGTTTTCCCACAACCATGAGAATGATCTCTTAAAAATGCAGATCACTTCATGTCACTCCCCAACTGATCTCACTTTGGAAGTTTCTCACCACATTTGGAATAAAATTTAAACTTCTCATTCCGTACCCTGTAAACATCTTCCACCTCTCCAGCCTAGCCTTGGGTGGTATCTTCTCTGTTGCTACTTTCATTGTCCTTCAGTTCCCTGGAAACAAGGACCCCACTGGAAACAGTGCATTAGCTGTTCACTTCAGTTTCCCATCTCCCATTCCTTTCCTATGTAGCTTATTTTCATCCTTTAGGTCTCAATTTATTGGCTACCTCTTCAGAGGGACCTTCCTGCCCATCTGATAAAAGTCAGTTTTCTTCTGTTTCCTTTTCTTCTTCTCCCTTATAGTAGAAATTTAAATTTGAAAGGATATTTTTGTTTTCTTGCTTATCAGTCTCTAGTAGATCTAGTAGTTCATGAACTGAGATTAGAGATGTTATCTGCTTTGTTAATGTCTAAATCCCCAGAGGTTAGACATCTTAGCTGTTTTGTTAATGTCTAAATCCCCAGCAGGTTCTCGGTATGTGTTGGGCAATGGAAAAATATTTACCAGGACACTGCTTTTTAACAGCATAAAATCCAGCTACAATGTAAAAGTCTGTCAACTTAATAACTAAGCTATAGGAGAAGCCACACAAAACCTTTGTAGAAAATAAAATAAACATGTACAGGCCTACATGGAAAATATTTGAGAAATATTAAATGGAAAAATGAAATTGCTAAATAAAACATCGAATAATATCAGTTGTTCTCAGTTTCTTTCTCTCCCTCCCCCCTTCATGATTTTTACTAAGATTTCTAAGGAATGACAATATGGAGTAAAAATAGCTTTTTTAATTTTACCTCTTTCTGAACTGTTGAATTTTTAAATTTTTACAATTTATATATGTTCCTTAACAATAAAGGCAGTTAAATTGGATTATAAAGCAGTATGTATAATACATTCATTCATTCTACTAATTTTACGTATTCACAACCATCAAGTACCAGATACTGCTAAAGGCTTAGCTTATATAGTGAGATCCATTTTTCACTTCCATTATTGGTATCTAAAAAAGAAAATCTTGTGAATGTTTGTCTTTAGCAATGGTGAAATTATGGCTAGATTTCATTGCATCTTCTCACTTTCAAAGTTTTAATAGTAAATATAATTTTGAAATTATTTAAATTATTTTTAAAGGCATGTAAATATTAGTGTGTCAATTACTCAGTCATTTTTTAGAACAATTTATTTAGCCAGGTAAATGCTTTTCAATTTAATGGGGAAAATATTCGTACAAATATCATTGGGGTAGAGTCAGTTAAAAATATGTGTAGTACTTAGCAGCTCAGAAAATGTATAAATATACAACTGTTCCCAGTAGGAAACATGACACTCGGTCTTGCTTTTCTTTGCCTAGAGACTGATTTCTTTAATATGGCCTAGTGACATGCACATTTTGGAAAATGAGTACCCAGGAGAGATTCAAGGTTCTTGGTAATACGCTTATATTTGTAACACACACTTAAGGGTATTAATGGAAGTGATGTATTGGATCCAGAAAGACAAAACTCTCTGGCTAGTAGTAGCTAAGTAGGAAGCAAAGTGTGTCTTATAGAGGGGTGCGGGGTAGGTAGAGAATGTAAGTCTCATGAGAAATAAAGAATAAAATGTGTAGTAGGAAAGGGAATGGGAAGGAAAAGAAAAGCTATCCAGAGAATTTTATTTTATGAAGTTGTGATTCTTATTATTGAAGTGTGATACTTGGAGAAACAAAGAAAGACAAGTATCAGAGTAGGAACTGTTGGCTTAAGAATAGAGGAAGTGCTGACATTTATAATATCCTTATGAACGACTTTCCGAAAACAGAGAAACATAATTCACCATCCCCCACCCTCTGGTTTCCTATTTCCATGATGTTCTCATTTCCAGTGACTTTTTGTGTAGTTCACTCTCTTGAGGTCCCATCTTAGGTCCCGTTGTTCCATAAATACCACCATAGTCATATACATCCTACTCTCTGAGCAAACTTCCTCTCCTAACACATCTGCTTGTTTTCTCTGACTAGAAAAATTTCTCCATCATCAAGACCATCAGTCTATTATTCACGCTTGCCTCTATTATTTAGCCCTCATTACTTGTGCAGACATTCAATGATTTACAAGTCTTTGCTACCTCTATCAACTTGTGTGTCTTCTTCCTCTGAAATTTGTCTTATAATTCTAGAATACTCTGAGTCAGTTCTCTTTCCACCTTAACTGACGAATCTACAGGTAACCTAGAGAGTAGACAGCCTGCCCTGTGGGGCATACACTGACATTCTTTGCAATTTTTATTTTTTATTTTTAAAACACATATACACTTGCTAGGTTTTTTTTTTATACTTCTGTTGTCAAACAATGAGATTCATAGGGTGCAGAATATAGTTCATATCCTCAGGAAGTTAACTTAGTGTCTAGAGCAGGGTTAATATTCAAATAATTGTAGAGTAAATGAAGTCAACTCTAATGAAAGAACAGAGAAAGTAAGTGACTGCTGTATTGATGTGATTCATAAGCTCTTCTGCCAATTGGACAAGATAGCATCCTTGTCTGGCTAAAAAACTGATGAGGCACTATCACAGTTATTGAAAAAACTCTCCCTCTGTGTTAGTCCGTTTCATGTCACTGTAACAAAATATCTGACCCGGCTACTTATTAAGTAAAGCAAGGTTTATTGTCACTCGTGGCTCTATAGGATCAAATCAAAGATTGGGTAGCCCCATTGGTTTGGACCTCTGGCAAGGGTGGCTCATCATGACAAGCGTAGCCAAGAAGCAAAGGGGGGGGGGTGCAGAGAACTGTTCCTTCTGAGGACAACCCCCCACTGGCCCAAGGACTTCCCACTAGGACCTACCTCTTGAAGGTCCACAGCACCTCCCAACAGGAGAGGGACCAGTCCTTTAACATATGAACCTCTGGGGCACACTACCCATACTCAAGCCATAGCATTCCCTGAATTCTTAGTGTACTTTGCTGATACAGTCAGACAAGCTTGCCTTAGTCCCCTCTCTCTAAGCAAGCTGCCTCTAAGTTCTCTCTCTTTTAGCTAACTGTCAGCAGCTCGATTGAGCCATCCATTGCTTGATTCCTAGAAGGATTTCAGGTGTCAACTTCAACTTGATCTAAGGTTAATTATATCTCTTGTTACCTCTGAGTTTCTCACATAGTTTTGCTTGCTTTCTGTTGCCAGGGATTACTACTATAACATGTAGTAAAATATAAATGGAGTGTCAGTCATCTCTGAAATGGTAATATATTCTCCAGCACTCTACTCTATTCAAATATTTTTTGAGCCTTTTTTTTCGAGGTCTGTTATTAAGTAGTCTCAAGAGGATTGTCTTCACTTATGTATTTTGAAAATTAAATTGGAGATGCATTCAAAGATGTGCCTTCCATAAATTACCATCCCATTTAGAAGGTTCCTGGCAATTCCTGGTTACATTCGCATGTGAAATAAATCCTTATATTGTAATGGGCTAGGTGATATAATTCTTAAAAACAGCATTTCTGGCCCTCATGGTGGTGCACACTTGTAATACCGGCATTTGGGAGGCTGAGACCGGAGGATCCAGGTTCGCGGCCAGCCTCAGCTACCTAGTGAGGCACTCTGCAACTTAGTGAGACCCTGTTTCAAAATAAAGAATAAAAAATAAGGCTGGGGGTATAGCTCGGAGGTTGAATGCCCCTGAATTCAATCCCCAGTACCACAAAACAAAACAAAACAAACAAACAAACAAAACACTTCTGGAAAGCACTTGGGTCACAGCTCTGCTGAAGAACTGCTTTGACCTTTGACACGAAATGTGTTTTTTATCCAGGGGCTAGGATCACAGATTTTGGTCACCATGATTACCAAGCTCCTGCTTCCCTCCCTTAAATAAGGCATCTCAGATTCTGGGACTTTCTACTTTTGTTATCCTTTAATGAAAGATCATAGCTGGAATGGATCCTTTAAATACTCAAAACATCTTCCTTTTTTTCTTCTGTTAATGTGAAGGTATCAGAATATTTTCTTCTCAAATTGGTAGTTCATTTATTGATGTGTCCACATAATAAACATGTACAGTGCATGACTGAGATCCAGATTTGACCCTCGAAGTGCTTATGATCAAGGCCAGACCTGACCCTCAAGGTACTTATGATCTGGTAGTGGAGAAAGGAAGACAAACAAACAAAACAGTATGGTAGAGGTTTTTAGATATAAACATCACAAGAGGGAAATCAGTTCTAACTTTGAAGGGGGTTATAGGCAGAAAGAGCTTCACTCGAATCAAGTCCTTGAAGGTAAAGCCTTCCAAAGACTTGGGGAGAAGCCATTGCAGGTGGAGCCAGCACCGTGAATGAAGCCTTAGAGGGGTGACCCTGGTACAATTTCCTTTATGGGGCCCATAGTTCTTTCTTTATTACCAGCCTGTAAGCTTTATATAAAAAGCAGGTTTATGCAAAGTGATTATAATAATTTGGTTTAGATACCAGTGTCCTATTTGAAGCTATACTTTATTTATTTATTTATTTATTTATTTATTTATTTATTTATTTATTTATTTATTTATTTATTTTGGTACTGGGGATTGAACCCAGAGGCATTCTATCTCCAAGCCACACCCTCAGCCTGATTTTATTTCTTATTTGGAAACAGGGTCTCACGAGATTACTGAGACCCTCACTAAGTTGCTGAGGCTGAGTTCAAACCTGGGATCCTCCTGTCTCAGCCTCCCAAGTACTGGGATTACAAGCATACACCACCACACCCGGCTATACTCTAGTTTTTAAAAGGATTGGATTGGTGGGTCATTGGTGTCTGAATGTTTCACTGTTCTTGGTGAAATCCAGTCTGCTGCACAGATGAAGAAAGAAGGATTCAATCAATGATCATAGGCAAATTCTCAGAGACACATGGGGTCTGGTGGTTAGATTTCCCATGTGTGTAAAGTGGTGGAGATAGGAGGTAGGGATGGGCAATACACCTGCCTTGGTGGCATGTGTTGGAAAGGCAGGAATCTAAGATGAAATCCCATGGTTCTGTGTTAATTGATAGATCAGTGGGCCTTCCACCAAAATTACTAGTGGAGGAGGATCTGGAGCAGGTCTATAGGATGTTCAAAGAGTTCAGTTGTAGACAGAAGTGTGGTTCGTGAGGTGCCTAAATGAACTGTGCTGTCCAGGAAGCAGGAATGTGGGCCGTGGCCCTAGGGCTTAAAGGTCATGTCTAGACTAAAAGTTAAGATGTTTAAGTCAGCTACAAGTGAATTGTGGCAAAAAATCAGTAAATGAACGTACCATACAAAAAGAAGTGAAAGCTGAGAGAATGATGTAGAACACAGAATCCTACATTCTTGTAAATGAACCAAGGATTGAAAACTGGTCTTTGTGAAAGAGGAGAAAAACCAGGAGATGGAAGATCCTGAGAGCCATGAATTCAATACACTCATTCCCAGGGCTGCAGAGTGGCCAGAGAAGGCGAGGACCAGATCCCTCTGTGTTTAGGGGATCAAATCAACCTTATTGTGAGAGAAACATCAAGGGGCAAAGAAAGTGAGTGGCACTGGATGAGATATCGCCACTGAAATTTGTTTTCAGAAGTGTCCTCTCACCATTCCTCATTTATGACCCAAGGTATGATCCACCCTCTGCAGAGGGCGGTTTACTTCAGAGTCCACATCTCTATATGGTGTGCCCATGCTTCCTGAGAGATAGATTTCTCTCTTCTCTTTCTTCCTTTCCATGTTCCTACTCAAAATGAAAACTTATCTTGGGGTGGGGGGCTCTCTTTGTGCCATTTGTTCTCTGAAAGGCAGACAAATTTAATTAGTTTGCTTGTGTAGCATGCTATAGGTTAATAATGGCAATCTTTGGCTTCTGCCTCAATAGGGTTTGAACTGTAAGTTCAATTCTCAGAGTCTTGAACTAAGTCAGTTGGTGGCAGGAACTTCAGACACAATAGCATAAGCAGTGGGGAAAGTGTTGGGGGTTATGGTTTGCTTAGCCCCAGTATGAGACAAGCTCTTTTACCTATCATGAAAAAACTGTGTGGGAGTCAAAGTAGAAACATACTGGAAAGCCGGGCGTGGTGGCGCACGCTTGTAATCCCAGCATTCGGGAGGCTGAGACAGGAGGATCCGGGTTCGCGGCCAGTCTCAGCTACCTAGTGAGGCACTCCGCAACTTAGTGAGACCCGGTTTCAAAATAAAGAATAAAAAATAGGGCTGGGGGTATAGCTCGGAGGTAGAATGCCCCTGAGTTCAATCCCCAGTACCGCAAAAAAAAAAAAGAAACATACTGGAGAATGGAGCTCCTAAAGCTAAATTCTTTACCAGGTCCCTCCTCAACTTCTTCAAGCTAATGCTTATTCATTTGCCATCCTAGATATGGAAAGTCCATACTACCCTTCCCAATTTGCATAATCATATTTTTTAAACATATATAGTTAGGATTATGGGGAAATGAGCCATTTAGTCTTATTAGTGTCATTCTTATGGCAGATTTTGACTGATGCCAGCTCATATGGTGCTCAGAAGTGACTTTGTACCAATCTCTGGAGCTTACAGGAAAGATTCCATTCTATCCTTAAGTGTCAGAAAGAAATTTGAGAAATAGTTTGGTTTCTCCAAGAACTCCTGGTCCTTTCCATCTTCCCTAGATCATCATATATGGGACCATGAAAGAGGATCCAGGTATGGCACCTGCATCATCCACTAAATGTAATAAATGCTTCCAAGTTTCTGGCAGGTCTATTTTGCCATGCTCTTGAAGTCACCTCTAATGCTAACAATGGTTAGTGAAAAGAGTAAAAACCCCCATGTAAGCTATGTTGGGTGAAAACCCAGATAAGATGGATTTAGGGAAATTTTTTCTCACTGAAAGAATTGAGAATTAAGAGAGCTTTTAAACTTAAAACATAAATGCTGCCATGTTTAAGAGACTATTATTTCACTTTGAATTGTGAGGGCATCTGGTACACGTTTTGAAAGGAAGAGCAGTGTGATAGCCATCTGTCTCCAAGAAATGCAGCCCTGGCAGCAAGTTGGAGCAAAAATGACACCTGCTTGGGTTAATAGTTGTGAATTAGGCATAACTTCTGTCATGTACAGGAAAGACACCATACCAAGTAGAGATCTTACAGAAGTGCTCAGTGTGCTTGAGTTGCAAGGGCTTGCCTGTGTGGCAGCCAGTACAGACTCCTACAAATAATGGATTCGTTCAGCCCAAATGACACACCGAGAGCTAGCACAGCTCAGCTCAGAAAGCTCTGATGGCCTCCCAGTGGAAGGAGGGACAGAGGATCAGATTTGAGCAGAGAATAGGAAAAGACAAGATATTTCTCATGATGCCTTTTGTCTTTTACAAGGTGATAATCAGGCTTATCACTACTCTGCATCCACCAAAAAAATGCCACTTTATGGAGAAATCTATACCTTCTGCTAGTTCTTGCACAAAAGTGAACACTGTCTCACCTCTCTCCTCTGCTTTGACCAGATTTCCCCTTTGGGATTTTAATGCAGCTGGAGATAACAGTTTGGGATTTGGGTGGTGATGTAGAAGGAGGTCACTCTGACCCCAATTTAAGCTTGTCCGGGTGTGTAATGACTTTGGGATATGCCCTGACAGGCTTTTTGGAAATCTGTCAAGGTGAGGGATCTGGAAAGAGACCGGGCATCTATTGAGACAAAATGCTCGTCAATGCCAGGCCCTTCCTGTTTTATGGGAGACACATTTCTGCGATTCCTTGGCTGAGAATCCTTTGCAATTCTTCCTTTATATGTCTTAGATTTTCTCTGTCTTAGTATTGAGACTGTAGCTACAGTACCACCATTAAATCTGCTGCTAGCCATCACTGGTATATGATCACATCCAACAAATCAGAGCTCCCATTGATTTGCCTTTGTTTAGAGAAAACAAAGAAAATATTCTGATTTTTTCTTCCTGTAAATAGCACAAGCTCTGATTTATCTAATTGTATGTATGTGTATATACATATACACATCCAGGATAGAGCTGGCTAATTCTTAGCCATTATTAAAATTAACTTATGTAAACATACAACTAAATTGGGTTTATTAAAAGAAAGTTATGAGCACTTAAAATTTGCAATTTCCTCATTATAGTATACATTTTACTCTATTATCTATGCTGTTAGGGTAATTTACATCTATCGTATCTACATAGGAGAAATACTGTTTAATAGTGTGTTGTATACCTACTCCAAAATTTGCATTTAATGACATCAGCAATGTTATTATTTTGGAAAATCAGCTATTAAATATTTACTAGCACACAACTATAAATGTGTGTGTGCGTGCATGCACACACATGCAAATCCTTTCCATAACCATGCAGTGCAGGTGTCAATTTTTCTTTTCTTTTATGTATGTTTATTTGTATGTTTTTATGTATATATTTTGCCATATTGAGGATTAAATCTAGGGGCTTTCTACCATTGAGCCATATTCCCAGACATTTTTATTTATTTTGGGACAGGATTCCACTAAACTGGCCTCAAAGTTGTGATCTTCTGCCTCAGCCTCCCAAGTTACTGAGATTAAAAACCTGGCATATTTTCTGTTTTATAAATGAAGAAACTGAGACCTAGACGGTTTAATTAATTGACACGAGGGAACTCTCCCGTGTTTTAACTCTCCTACTCTCACAAACTTAAAGTAAAAAGAAAGCCTTACTGATGGGTAGGGAATCCTGTGTTGGAACAGGATTAAGGAGCAGGGATTTGAGGAAGCAAAAGAAGAGAGCCGTGCAAATCTACAGGACATGTATTCTTGAAAGGTTCAGTCCATACAATGGCCCAGCAGTGGGATTGTAACCACTCTCCTGAGGACAGCAAGGTCCTACCAGGGCTGCAGTAGAGAGAAGAGGAGGGAGAATTTGAAAAGTTGAGGGAAGTAGGCCCAGATCACTATCTATGAAATGCAGCAAAAAACTTTACTTCTCTGCCCCTTATTTTTCCTGTATGTAGAATGCTTTGCATCATGTTCATGGTGAGACTGTGAATTCACTGTGGTTCTAACCGTAATCTTTTCTCTTGATGGATTGATTGATCCATCGATTGATTGATTTTGCAATACTGGGGCTTGAACCTAGAGGCATTTTACCTACAAGCTACACCCTCAGACCTATTTTTATTCTTTATTTTGAAATAGGACTGGCCGATAACCTAAGATCCTCCTGTCTCAGCCTCTCAAGATACTGGGATTACAAGAATGCACCTCCATGCCTGGCTCTTCTCTTGATTTAAACATGTAAAGGTACAATAATTGTTTCTTGCCATCGTAAGCAGCTGCATGATGATTTTATAATACTTAAATACAGCCAACAATATCTATTAGCCAATTTAAAATTGATTCAAAATCCTCATGCAATGCAGTTTAAATTCATTTGGGATTACTAGGGCCTGCCATTAGGTATTTTACTAATGACATCATATAATCCCAACAGGACCCCATTTGTGACCCTTTTCAAATGGCCAATATTAGGAACAATACAAGACTTTAAAAATTTGAAACATATACTCTATAGTTTGAAAATGCAGATCTTCTGATTTTAGCAAGTCGCTCATTATGCACAAAATAGGTTACCAGGTCTTCTCCTCCACATATCAATTGTTTGTGTATATATTAGAGTATATTTCAATAAAGGTGTGACACAAACGGAGTGAGCTTCTGTGGTTTGGGTAGCATTCTGTTTCTTCTTTCACAAGTGTGTTTGATTTACTAAAATTGATCACACTGTCTACTTATGTCTGGTGCCATTTTCTGTATGTGTACCTGCACTTTTCTTTTTTTTGTGTGTGTGTGGTACTGGGGATTAATATACCCCCCAGCCCTATTTTTTTATTCTTTATTTTGAAACCGAGTCTCACTAAGTTGCAGAGTGCCTCACTAGGTAGCTGAGGCTGGCCTCGAACACAGATCCTTCGGTCTCAGCCTCCCGCATACTGGGATTACAAGCGTGTGCCACCACGCCCGGCTCTGTACCTGCACTTTTAAGAAAAAAAATTTTCTTAGAAAATAGAGTATTAACAAAGAGGAAATGCTCTGCTGGACCAAGGAATCAAGCCACAGGACGAGGTGATGCTGGAGTTAGAAGAAATGTGGCATGTGTGTGTGTCAGAGCATACAAATCATCTGTAATACGCAAACGTTTATTGAGTCCTTTTATGTCCCAGTGTGGAGGATGCTATGGACTGGGTAACCTAATGCCATTCTCAACTTGCTTCTCCTTGCCTGCTTTTGCCATGAAAGTTAGAGACCTCATATACTCAAGTTCCAGTCTCCATTCCAGCCAGGCATATAATATGAGCTTGAGCTTGTTGAACAGGATTCATGAAAGCCTTTAAATTTTTATTTATTTATTTGAACATTTTTTTTTTTTTTTTTTTTAGAACTGGGATTGAACCCAGAGGCATTCTATCTCAGAGCTAAATCCCCAACCCTATTTTTTATTCTTTGTTTTGAAACAGGATTTCACTAAGTTGCAGAGGGTCTCACTAAGTAGCTGAGGCTGGCCGTGAACCTGTGATCCTCCAGTCTCAGCCTCCCAAGTACTGGGATTACCAGCATGCGCCACCACACCCAGCTACATTTGAACACATTTAGGGGGTACAGAACAGTACTTTGATATATGTATGCAATGTGTAATGAACAAATAAGGGTAACTAGATTCTGTCTCCTCAAACATTTTCATTTCAATGTTTTGGGGAACTTCAGATTCTTCCTTTCCAATTATTTTGAAATATTTCATAAACCATGGTGGACTCTAGTTATCCTGCTCTGCTACAGACTGAACATGAATTCCTCCTATCTAGCTGTGTTTAGATACTCTACATCAAGTTTCTGTCTCACCTTCCTCTCTCCTCCCTTCCCAGTCTCTAGTGACCACTGCTCCCTTTTCTTCTTATATGAGATTGATTTTTTTAAACATCCACAAAAGAGTGAGAACATGCAGTATTTGTCTTTCTGTGCCCGGCTTATTTCATTTACCAAGATGTCCCCTAGTTCCATACACACTGCTGTAAGTGACAGGATTTTATTCTTATGGCTGAATTATATTTCATGTATATACAGACCGCATTTTCTTTATCCATTCATCTACTGATAGATACCTTGGCTGATTCCATACCTTGGGAAGACAGACTCAATAAGCATACTTCCTAATAGTTTGTCTTTTGCTTTTCTTTTTTTGCTGGAATGAGGTTGTGATTCCTGGAAGAAGGTTCACAGTCTTTCAGCCATCATGTGACAAGCATTGGGATGAGGGATGAGGGCCTATGCACTGAGAATGGAGACAGACAGATGTGAAGAGCGAAGCTCTCTAGATCACTGCTTCTTACTGATCTGATGTCTGGTTATAGGCAGTGTGGTAGGGGGTTAGAGAGTGTGGATCAGTCTATTCTAGGCACTATCCTTCTGTGCTTCAGGCTCCCCAAAAGATTACTTCTTGGTAATTTTGACAACATCATCCACAGGCAAAACTCCTTTAGCCAACAATGATTTAGGAATTTATTTTGACATCCTGGATATGCTTTTGCAAGTGACAAGAGCAAACTAACCAAAGTTTTATTGATTGCCAACTTTTTCAAAGTTACGGGCAGAAAGACTTTAGCAATGCAAACACTTTTTTCTCCAATTCCTTGGGTTTCTTTTTCTTCTTCTTTCTGAAGGTAGTAATTGTGTATCATCCTGCTCTTTGAGCAAATCTCTAAAGTGAAACATTTTCAACATTTCCATATCTGGAGAGAATACTTTATCTCTCTTGGAGACTTTAAATTTTCCAAGGAGATACACACAGAGGGAAATAGACTGGAAAAGAATTTGATAAACTTGAAAAATTGACAAAACACACACCATGATTATTTTAGTCCAAGTTAGCACATTTTCTCATAACCGTTTTGAAACTACAACATTTAAATTCTTTGCTTAATGTCAAACTTTTTGATTCTGTCTGCATTTTGTTGTAATTATGCATACAATACACAAGAATACTAAGGCAAAGTGATAATTTAAACAATGTAGATAATAAAATATCGTTGCTTCGTTACCAACTTTGAGGAAAAATTGGAATTTTTTACATGCATTGTTTAAATTATTTTAATATACTTTTTTGGTCTATTGCAATTATACATCATAGAAAGATTCAATGTGATACATACAATCATGCAATAGCACATGGTATGATTCTCTCTGGACCCCACCCCAATATATTAGTGAGACTGTTAGTGATACCTTCATATATGGACATAGCATTACTTGATACCTCATCAAGTCTCCTTTTTCCCCTCCCTACCCAACCCCCTTCAAATATTCTACTGGTCTCTCATTTGTCTGAAGGCCCTCCAGGTTCCTATTTTTTCTCTAGCTTCCACATATGTTCCTTGACTTTCTGAGACTGGCTGATCTCACATAGTATAATATTCTCTAGTTCCATTCATTTGCTACAAACGACATCATTTTGTTCTTCTTTACGACTGAGTAAAATTCCGTTATGTATATATACCACATTTTCTTTATCCATCATCCATTGACAGACACCTAGGTTGGTTCCATAATCTGGTTATTGTGAATTGTGCCACTATAAACATGGATATGCATACAATACTATAATATTCTGACCTTAATTCTTTTGGAAACATACTGGAGAGTGGTATAGCTGGGTCATATCATGGTTCTATTCCTAGTCTAAAACAATTTAGTAATGTTGGTAATTCTCATGATGATTGTAGGATCAAACTGGAAAAACAGCTAGAGACTATGATATTTAATTAAAGCTTTAACTTTATGTGTATGTTTCAAAAATCAGTGAAAATAATGGAAGTTGTAGTGAGTCTAGTATAATATGAAGACTTACTGAAGTGATTGGAAACAGGAACTATATTAAAATAAAGAAAAGTCTTCATTTGAGGCTACACTGTATTTTGTTCCCATTTGACTAATCTATTCCTTTATTTGCACGTAAAGAGAAAGGAGCTTATATAATGATCACTATGAAATCCCATGGTGGTGTTGCAATAAGCCTTCTATTCTCTACCCTTGCTTTTTGCATATGATTCTACCTTCTGTTTCACAGAAGATTCTGACTGGCTTTTCTGCCTCCCTTCTTTTCATAATGAGGCATACACACACACACACACACACACACACACACACACACACACACACACACACACATATATATGTGCATATGTGCATATGCTTGTTTGAAATGTGTCTTATTTAGTCACCCAGGCTGCCCTCAAGTTCAACTCCTGAATTATTGGATTATAGACCTGAGCCACTGAGCTTTTAGACTCAGATATTAATAGCATCAAATATCCTGCAAAAGTCTGGGCCATTGATCTCCCACGCTCGCACCTGTTCTAGGAGGTTGCCTCTCCACCTGAATCCTATGTTTTCCCTGTGTGTTCAAAGCTCTTCTTTCTTGGCTTCTTGTCAACCCACAAATGCTGTCAAGTGTGTCTCCCACTTGCTTTTCCCCAAAGCTACTGCATGCTTTACCCCTTGACCTCAAATATCTCGAGGTGTTTATGTGTTTCCTATATCCTTCTTGGCCAGGGCAAGGCTTCTCATCACTCTCTCTCCTCTTAGACCTCCACCTGCCACCCTACCAGTTGCAAAGTTCTGGCTAAAGTGAAATATAGCCTGATAGTAATTTGAATTCTCACCTCCCTGACCTCTAAAGGTTCTCCATTGCTCTCTTCCCCCATCTCAACTTTCTTTTCTCACTGTCCCCTCATTATTCTCTTCACTCTATTTGAGAATTTCCTCTGCCTTTCTCTGTGGGGCATTATCACCCTGTATAATTGTATCTAGTCACATAGCGCTTACTTGATCCCTAGTATCTCTAGAATGGGTATAACCAACTCTGCAGCTTCAACTCTAGTCTATCCCTGAGACTTGACACTGTATTTCCCACTTGTGCTGTCTATCTCCATCTGGGTGAGATCTTCAGCATCTATTCAAAGCTGACTTTATTTTCTACCCCATTCTCGTCTTTGAAGGCACTCTCCTACCCCTAATCCTGTATCTTAGCAATGATAGTCTCCAAACAAAGTAATTTAAAAAGTCTTTAAATTATAGTATAGTTGCACAAAATGAGTACCAAAAATAGCATTTTAATAATATTAAAGAATATCAAGAATAGTAATTTTGTTTAAACCAGTAAAAAAAAAAAAAAAAAACAGTATTTGTTTAGTTTGATACTCCTGTTGTTGGTTTTGTCATTGTAGACTATTTAGAGAACATTGGCATCTGCTATTTAATTTTATTTTTTACCCTTCTGTAACACCTAAAATAATAGTCTCAGTGTAGACTGTAATTGATTGATGTGCCCCATTTTTTGCCAAAGTCCTACATTATAAATTATTTGATTCATGCATAGAATGACATAAATTAAAAAAATTGGTATAGCTAAAAGTATTTTTGCAGATGGAAGATTCTTAGCATGATTAAATCTATTAGACAGGGAGATGAAAATTATTTCGTCCTTCAGGATCTTTGAGAGCATTATGTTAAATGAGACATCATTGTTGCTAACTCTTCTTTCTTATTGCAGAATGATAACATTGTATTGCAAATTATAAATGGCATACTAGAGTTAATGAATTTAGACTTGGCAAGGTGTCATATTTTTTTCACCCATGAAATAAATATCACTAGACATTTTATACACAATGTTCTGTACTATATCCTAGCAGGAGAAAACAAAATTTCCCATGAGTAAAGATAACCTTCTTGAGAGTTAGGCAAATAATAGAATCAAAGGTGTTGAGATAGAGAGGTTCTCAGAGTTCTCTGGAACTTTACTCAGAACTGATGAAGCATGGATTCAGGATATCACACAATGCGTAGAGGCAGGAATGAAAGGAGAACCTGGAACCTAAATTCAGACTTCAGGTTGTGCTGTCAAGAGAGGCAGCCATGCAGACATGGAGGCCTAAAGTGATACTTTGGTTGCATAAATTATTTGGTGTTTCTTATGCCTGTACTATGAACATGTAGACAATCATGCCTACTCTCTTGAGCTTTGGAAGTACTTGATGGTAGTGGTTGGGAGACCTCCTTTGGGACTATATGGTCCTCACAGCAGTTAGCATGTTGTACTTCAATCTCTGATTCACTGTCAGACTTCCTACTAGCTTGGAAGTTCCTCTTGAGAGCAGCGGCTTTTCTTCTCTATTGTCTTATATCCAATGTCTGTAAGTCTCTCAGGAAAGACTTGTTTGAAGGATGAATTAGAAGAGAAGTCAAAAGCTTGGTGTCTACAGTGGCTCCCCTCCTGCCGTCCTGTTGGAAGTCTATGTAAGAGGCAGGGAATGATGTTCCCAAATGAGCTTTGCCTGCCATTCACATGTCATCAATTCTAAGGTACACATATTTTTACATTTTAAAATTCCAAAAATGAAAATCTCTCTTCTCATCAATGACCTATCATAGTTTAGTATGTTGTAGAAAAATAATAAAATAACTCACACTTGCTGATGTCATAGATCCAGTGGAATTTATTATTTTGAAAGATGATAGGTCTTTAAAAATGAGAACAGGTAAAAATCATTGGGTGGGTCGTATTAAAATAGGGGGAGGGGAAGGTGGCATTATTAAGTAGGATGGTCATGGTAGAGGTCATTATCAAGGAGAAAGACTAGAAGGAGAGGAGGGAAGGGACATGTTGCTATCTGGAGGATGAATGTTTCAGGAGGAGGGATAGATAGTGCAAAGGCAGGAGTGTATTTGATACCCAAGGAGCCCATAAGGAAGGGGCTGTGGCTGAAGCAAGGGAGGGGGTATCAGGAGATGATGTCAGAGAGAGAATGGTATGGTGAATGGATCACAGAAGCCTCTCAAGGTCATTGTAAAGTTGTAAAGACAAGATTTCACAACCAGAGACATAGGGAGTCAAACAAGGGCTCTGAATAGAAATTTAACATTTATTTTACTTTTTAAAAATGTAATTATTCTGACTGCTCTCCAGAGAATAGATGCTATGGACAATAGAAAAAGTAGGGCACCTCTGTCAAGACTTTGATGTTGATGCAAGGGAGAGGATGGTGACTCAAGACAGATGGAGATAGTGAAAGAAGTGAGTAGTAGTTGGAACCTGGATCCTTTATAAAGGTGGAGCCAACAGGCTTCCCTGAGGGACTAGATGTTGGTGCAGGAGAGAGAAATGGTCAAAGATAATGCCAGAGTTCTTGGCACAAGAACTAAAAGGAAGGAGCTGTCATCCCCTCCATGGAAACCCATTGTGGGCAGAGCTAGTTTGGAAGTGAATATCAGGGGTCCAGATTTAGATGTGTTGAGTTGAAGTTGTCCATTAAGAAAGTGATTAATATCCAAGAGGAAGCTGTGTTAAAGAAGAGTGTCCATGTTAGGAAAGGGTCATGTTCTCCATAAGACTTAACTCCTGCATCCAACCTGCTCTTTCAGGGTCCAGACTGAAGCAGACCATATCCTGTTAACTCCTGCTTTCACAACAGCTTTCTCTGGCTGAGCAGTCATGTTTGGATCTGACACACATAATCATTTTTAAAATTTCTCCTTCCATTTCTTCTCACCTTATTTTAGACAAATTACCCATTCTATCAATGACAAATTCATAAAAGACCATGAATACCTTCCTCCTAGGCCTACCCAATATTGTTTTAAAATTAACAATTGATACAGCAGTAGAGTGTTTAGAAATGTAGACAATGAAGCCTTGATATTTTAAGAGAAGGGATTTCATATGCCAAATGCTATATTATATTATATAAGTATTGGTGTTAGCTGCCAATTTGAAAGAAAGCCATATATTTTCTATCTTTTCTTTATTTTTGAGAATGTTATATTATGCACCATCAATTTCATTAAAAAGTACAAATTTGAGACCTTTTTTTTAAAATTGGTGCATTGTAATCATACATCTTTGTGAGGCACAAGCTGGTAGAGGCATACATGCACACAGGTCTCATTTAACCCCTCCCCAATTCCCACCCAATTCCCTCTCCCTCCTCCCTTCTCATGTTCAATGTAGTGATCGACTTTGATAGGTTTCTGAATGTACACCATGTGCATTAGGTGTTTCCCTCTCTCCACCCCCATCATGTTTAGTTAGGTCACCTTCTTTGCTCATCTAAGGTTTCTTCTTCTTTGTCTAAAGTCCCTCCTATAACCTACTTTCTCCCTAGCTTATGCATATTAAGAAGAACATCTGATTTTTTTGTTACTGACTAATCTCACTTAGCATAATGTTTTCTAGTTCCATCCATTTCCCTGTAAATGTCATGATTTTGTTCTTCTTTATGGCTGAGTAAGATTCCATTGTGTACATATCCCATAATTTTGTAATCCATTCATCTGTCGATGGACATCTTGGCTGGTTCCATAGTTTGGCAATTGTGAATTGTGTAGCTATAAACATAAGTACATATGCATTAGTCTGGTAGTTTGGTTTCAATTCTTTTGGGTAGATACCCAGAAGTGGTATTTCTGGATGATATGGTAGGTTTATTCCCATTCATCTGAGGATCTTCCTTACTGTTTTCCAAATAAAGAAAAATCATCATCATCACCATCATCACCATCATCATCATCATCATCCACAGATAAGTTAGGGAGTTAGAAGATTAATTTTATGGTTTATGAAAGGCCCAAAATAGCTTATTGTATGATTATAACTTTAAAGTACATGTCTTATAGAGCACTTTCAGAGCAAGTTAGATCTCTACTTCACATTTAGATGGTTATAGCATAATTAAAGGATTGGTTTGAGGAAGCTACTAGTGATGTTTTCATGGTTTAGAGTAGTAGTCTCCAAGGGGGTGTTTGTACTAACTGAAACAATGGGGCACAAGAAGAAAATAACTAAGTTGTATAGTTATGTATTTTTTTTACCCAAACACAGAAATCTTTATAATATTCCTAAGTAATTGCAGATATCTCAATGATGTATACCTAATCTTATTTGACTGGTGATGATAATGGCATAAACATTTTGCTTTTGATTGAAAAATTACCATTTTAGAGTCAAACTGAAAATGCAGCTAGCAGAATGAATAAATTGCCTTGAATATCAGAGTTCAAGAAACAAACTGTTTTTCTTGGGTAAACACTGGCCTGACTTCCTAAGTTACATCTCATTGTGTCATATTACCTTTTGGGTTTTAATCCATCATTTTTCTGATCTGACTTAGTGTTTGGGATAAAGAAAATGTTTTGGTCACCATCCTCACTGCTGTAATCTCAAACAACTGACCACACAACTTAGAGGAAGGAAGATTTATTTGCTCACAGCTTTTTTGAGATTCCAGAGTTCAGTCTATGTCAGGTCAGGTCTGCAGCTCAGAGCAAGACAGTGGGAAGCAGAGAGAGGGAGAGGGCGAGGGCTCTGCTTTCACATCACAGAAGCTGGAAGCAAGAGAAGGCAGCAAGCACGGGGATGCAGAGGCAAAAACGCAGTCTCTAAGGCACAGCTCAGGGACTCACCTTCTCTAGCCATAGTCCACCCGCCTAGGTTACCACCCAGTAAATCCACTCTGATGGATTTACTCACTGATGAGATTATATCCCTCATGACCTAATCACATAAGCTCTTCAGGGGACCTTCTATATCTAATCATAATAGAAAATCACAAGTGAAAAGGTTTCGAAAAGAGTTGTTGATTATGTGTTTTTCACATGATTTTACCTCATTCTAATAACAACTCATTAATATCTAGCTTTTCTCCACAAATCTAGAAAAGTCATTTTGGAGACTTTGACTCCTAGGCTCCAGAGCATGAAGAAAATGTGCCTGCTAATGTTAATAGTTCTATGGGAGATTCTCTTAGAAATGTTGCTATTGAAAGTTAGAAATTTGATTTACTATGTCAAAATATGCATTTTACCACAGAATATACATATTGGAATGGAGATTGAGTGTGAATTCATAGTAGATATTCTTGTTTATTCAAAATTTATATTTGTTTATGCTTTATGCTGTTAATAAAGGGCATAATTTTATAACAGTTTTGGTTAAGGTACATTGATACATTTGCCTTTTGCTGCTGATTGTAAACAAGGGCCTTTAGAAGATAATCTTCTACTGACAATGCTACTTAGTATTTTTAGTTATAATAATGAAAAATGTCTTTAAAGATCTACTAATAAAATATTATATGTAGTATTAATGTCATATAAATATACTTAGAAGGAACTATCTTAAGGTAAATAATGAGCTCCAATCAAATAATGACAAGATTTTAAGACTGACAGAAAAAAATTGTGGTCTATTAATTTAATATAATGACAACCAAAATGCTAATAATTACTTTATAAAGTATCATGTCTGGTGCCATAATATAACTTGAACAAGAAATGCTAAAAATAATAGTAGTGGAAAAGGCTAGTCTCACAGGATGTCAAAATTTTATTATAATTTAAAGAGTGAACTATAAATTTGATTTTATATGTATATATATAATATATATTATATACCCCATTCCCTATATATTCTTATATATGTTTATTCAAATAAAGAAATATTTCTACTATTAAAATGTTTAAATAACTATTCCAAAGGCCAGGACAATGATTATCTATAGGGAAGGAAAACTTCCTACCAGAAGATAGGAAGTTGTAGTGTTCTCTGTCTCAATTTAAAGGGTAGTTTTGTGAGACTTCACTTTAAACTATTCATTCAGCTATATGAGTGTATTGATTGCCCTTTTCTATGTGTATTTTATATTTCACAATAGAAAAAGTGTATAGTTTAGCCACAGAAATAGACCAACATATCACTGGAAAGAACTGGCAGTCCAGAAATAGACTCATGTTTATATGAGAATTTAGTGTGGGTAGCATTTCCAATTAATGTGGAGGTGAGTGCTGAAATAACTAGGACAACTCCATTTAGAAAGATTATTCATGCCTCGCTCTATATACTAAATGAAAGTCAAGTTAAAGAACCAAATGTAATCCCCTCCAAATGGTGATAAGTAACATTAGAACTTACTAATAATCATGGGAAGTTATGCACATAAGCACGGGAGATACTAAGAATGACTCAAAACCACAAACTATCACCTTAAAATAAAAATTAATATTTTAGTTAATAGCTATAATATATAGAAATTAGAATGATTTATAAAGATAATTTTATCCTACTAATAAAAGCACTAGCCCCAAATTCCCTCATCTTCATGTCCCCAGAGCTTGCATAATCCTCCCCAGTGCTGAGCCTTCTCCATCCCTTCTGGTCACAGTTCATGAAAGATTTCTAGCCAATTGCTTGATTGCATGTCCACACCTTGGTCATTCTGTTCCTTTCCACAGAATTTTGCCCAGTGTTACAAATGCATTAACTACTATCTCCTATCTTAACAGAGCAACACTACCATCATCATCAGCAATGGCCTGGTCCTCATGCCAACTTTCCCACCACTTCTGTTCTCTAAGATTTGAGGAAGATGTAGTCTCATAATAATCTTACATCTTTTTGTCCATTTAGTATTTATTTTACTCTATCCTTTGATTTCTACCACTCTATTGTAACTGGTCTTATCAGGGGAACAAAATACCTTCACACCACTAAATTTAATGTTATACCAACCAAAATGCTAATGATCATTTTATGAACTATCAAATCTGGTGCCATAATATATCTTGAACAAGAAATGTAAAATATAAACGTAGTGGGCACTTCTCTTTTCTTTATGTCTCAAGTGAAATGTCAAGCCGCCAGAAATGCCTTTCCTTCCATTATGCCTAAAACGGCCAGAGTACCATTCCATTTCCTTCAGTACTTTGTTTTCTTTCTGGCACAGCTTATACCATTATTTTATGATGAGTATACCTTTATTTGTCTTTAATTGCTGTGAAGTAATCACTCCTATTTACTGGCTTAAAGCAACAAGATTTTTTTTTTTTATCTCATAGTTGTGGATCAGGAATTCAGGAATAATTAAGCTGGCTATCTCTAGTTCAAGTTCTCTCATAAAGTTGTAGTCAGACGATTGACTGTTACTATAGTTTTATCCAAAGATTGGACTGGGGTTTGAAAGGAGAGTCTGCTTTCAAGATTATTCACATGATGATTGGCAGTCAGTTCCCTGCCTCATGAGGACCTCTCCATAGGGCTGCATGAGTGTTCTCACAACGCGGCTGCTTATTTCCACCAGAGCAAATGATCCAAGAGGGTAAACAAAAGAAAATCACAATGTGTTGTGAACTACCCCTGAGAGTGCTGCACTGCTTCTTATTCTTTTTGTTACAAACAGATCGCCAATTTCAATCAATACCAAAAGTAGGTAAATTAAACTCTACTTATTGAAAAGAGAATCATCAAAGAATATATGAACATAACATAACATAACATAATAATATATGAACCCCATTTGCAAATAGAATATAGATCCAACAGTGGGGAAATTGGTTACTAGTTACACTTGCATCATTAGGGCTTAGAATAGTAGGCACATTGATGAATGACTAAATGGATGGAAGCCTCTTACCCTTAGGCAGCAAAGATGCAGGCTGTGGAGTTAACTAGACCTGGAATGAAATTCCGGCTCTACTTTTTATTAGTTTTTTTTTTTTTTTTTACTAATGGACATATTAATTTCTATGAGCTCCACTCTCCTTATCTGTCACCTGGGATATATTAATAGCTATTTTACAGGATTTCACAAGGATCAAGATTGAATTTACAAAGCACTTTAAGTGTTCAGCACAAGATAAGTATTTAGATTTTAGTTTCCCTGAATTTTCTTCTTTCTACTTTTTCCCAAAACTTCCACAATCAATATTTTACTATGTGATGTCAAAATTTTAAACTTAATTCTTTTTATAATGATTACTTATGTCCACTTACGTGTTAAATAAAAAACAATTTACTTTATATAGAAGATCTCTTATGTAAATGCATATAATCAATAAGTCCCCAAATATAAAGCTAATATGTGCATGTTAGCCAAATGTGCCAAATGGAAATAGAAGTCTTTGGCATAGGAGGTACAACTGCAACTTAGATTTAAGATTTTGTCTGAAAAAATGGATGCAACAATAGTCTCTACTGAAAGGAAAATCAAAACACTCATCTGTAGTCGCACCATTTATTCCTGTGGGAAAGGACAGCAGGGTAAATTTGAGACATTATGAGTGGAGGGAGAATGAGGCTATGGGGACACTGCTAAACAATTTCAGTTTAATCAGAGACTGCACAACAGAATTTACCCAGCTGTCCTAAAACCTGATGTCATTATGAGTCTACTGATGCAGTTCTTTTTTTCTCCTTAAAGAAAATTAGGTACAATTTACATTAAGTGAAAGGCACAAACTTCAATTTTATAGTTGTATGCATTTGCACAAATGTATGCATATGTAGAGCTGCACACCAATCAAGATAGAACAATTACATCACTCTAAAGTGTCCCCTATTATCGGGCGCCCCAGGCTGAACCTTCAGCCATGAGGCCCCAATAAAAGACGCCGGCTAAAAGCTACTGGTTCGAACCTCTTTTATTATCTCTCTCTCTTTTCTGGGATCAAAGGTTTTACACACACGATAACAAACACAGTGCTGAGGTCGTCTTTCCAAATAGTGCTTTTCCTACAGACTTCCAATAACCCCTCT
>PVLC010024824.1:0-16875 GCA_004027655.1 Graphiurus murinus | reverse complement strand
TGATGTGTGTGTGTGTGTTTTTTTTGAGGGAAATATCAGCCACAGATTAAGCACAAGATTTTCACCTTGAAGCAAAGTGTGAAAACCAATACTGGAAAATGCCAGCTTCCTCAAGACCCAAGGGAACTATGGGTGATGCTGCTTTATTTCTGTGACCTTGGATATCCTTGTTACTGAGACTCACCTAAAGAGGTGAACTGCCCACATTCTGAGTCTAGAAATCCTAAAGGGATTGAGACTTTCTATTATGAAGCAAGTCAGGAAACTCAGAGCCGAGAGAGGAAGGTTTTATAAAAAGCATCCCGGGCCCCCACAGAATGCATTCTCTGAAACAACCTGGATTCTAAAGAGTACCAGGTGGCTTGTTCACTCACTTTTATTTTTGTACTGGGGATTAAACCCAGGGGCATTCTACCTCTCAGCTATATCCCTCAGCCTTCTTTTATTTTTCATTGTGGACCAGGGTCTCACTAAGTTGCTGAGGCCTCCCTAAATTGCTGAGGTTGTCCTTGAACCTGCAATCCTCTTGCCTCAGCCTCCCAAGTACTAGGATTACAGGTGGGCATCACCATACCAGACATGGCCACTCACTTTTTACGTTAGATCTGCTCATACATGACTTTATTTCTAAAAACAAAAACCCAGACTCAATGGATGAAAGACTTACTTACTTATTAAAAATAATAGAATGACTGAAACCCTCATGAATAGCAAAGAAAAATACAGGTGTTTTGTGAAATTGTTCTGCAAACCTGAAATGATGTTGCACAGTAACAGCATTCCTACCACACGAGAGACGCTTCCAGGTGACCACCCCTGAAGAGAATCACCCTCATTTGGGTGGTAAGTTCTGATTTGCTCGGGTGAGTCTCACTGAACTAAGTCAGAGTGGAAACTAGCCAGCACTTCCTCCACCTACAGACCACAGTACAATTCCAGTGGGAACACAATGGCCAGGGGCTGTGCTGCACTGCTAGGAGAAGGAGGGATAATGATCTGTCCTGGACTGACAAAGATCTCTAAGGTGGAATGAGTGATTGACAATGTAGTCATGTTTCAACATGAGATCTGAGCTGTAGGCAATCAAACCCGAGCAGGACACCCAAGTCACGTTATGGGTAGTATTTAAATATGGCTAATGTCACATCTTTAAGCACTTCTGAAAACTTGAATAATTTTGAATTGAAGATTTCTACTTAATATACATATGCTAAGTACAGATTTTTTTTTTTTTTGAGGTACTGGGGATTAAACTCAGGGGCATTCTGCCTCCAAGCTACATCCCTAGTCCTATTTTTTTATTCTTTATTTTGAAACAGGGTCTCACTAAGTTGCAGAGAGCCTCACTAAGTAGCTGAGGCTGGCCATGAGCCCAGATCCTCCAGTCTCAGCCTCCCAAGTACTGGGATTACAAGCGTGTGCCACCACATCCGGCTCCTATTTTATTCTTTATTTCGAAACAGGGTCTCAGTAAGTTCCAGAGGGCCTCACTAAGTAGCTGAGGCTGGTCGCGAACCCAGATCCTCCAGTCTCAGCCTCCCAAGTACTGGGATTACAAGTATGCGCCACCACGCCTGGCATAGGTATAGATATTTTTATTGTCTCCATTGTAAATTTTCTAAACTTCAAAATATTCTCTCTTGAAATCCAATGGGAAATTAGAGAAATCTAGAGAGATGGCTTAAATGATAATATCACCATACACTCATAAGAACTGCTAATATTGTTCAGTTAACATAGAATGGATGCTTATTTCTCGAATCCCAAATCTTTTCCCCCAAGTCCCCTGGATAGATGGGCTGGTGACAACAATGAAGAATGAGGTTCAGCAGAGCTGCCCCACAGCCTATCGACAGAGCAGAAAGAGGCCCTCCAAAGCAAGACGTCAGCAGGGTCAGCAGACAGGCACACTATTCTCTCCTGGAGACGCAACACTCATTCAGCGATGCACTCAACAGGCCACGTGACTGGGACCACCTGTGAATGGGCAACCAGGGACACTGGTAAGACATGTCCTAAGGAGGGAATACTTACCAGAGGAACCTCTGATCCCCAGGTGGGTCATAGCAGCCGGGAGGTTGCCCACACTGTTCCCCACACTCATACTACCAAAGAGGTGGTCGCTGGTGTCCAGGGAGGCTGGCAGGGGCGCTGAGTAGTGGAGGTTGGTGAGATCTGGTAGTGACCCTCCAGTGTTCAGGGTCCCCAGAAAGGGCGAGAGGCCTATGTTTTGACCATTATGTGGGAAAGCACTGAAAGAAAGAAAAGTAAGTATTACTTTCTACAATGCATGTGGTTGACAAGGAAACCTTTTCCTTGTCAAATAGGAGCAGTGAATGTCAGAGACCAAAGTCCTAATGTAGGCTCTGTCCCTCCCTCACTCTGAGAACTTGGATCATTGCTTTAACTTCTCTGTACTACAATTTCCTTTCCTACTAAATTGGACTATTGATGTCACCTATGCCTATTTCACAGGGGGTGTGTGTGTGTGTGTGTGTGTGTGTGTGTGTGTGTGTGTGTGTGTGTTATTGGGGACTGAACTCAGGGGTATTCTACCTCCGAGCTACACCCCTAGCCCTATTTTTTTTTTTTTCAATTTTGAAAAAGGGTCTTGCTGGGTTAATGAGAGTCTCATTACTTGCTGAGGCTGTCCTCAAACCTGTGATTCTCCTGCTTCAGCCTCCCAAATACTGGGATTACTATACACGGCTCTCATACAATTAAAAGTGAGAAAAACAGCTTGCACTTCACTTGTCAAAATCTGCTGGCCTGTCACTGTGTGCAGCCAGGAGGCTGAGTTCTGCAGAGGGGATGAGGAGTGGTGTCTGTACTCATGCCCAGCAGCCCCTAATGTTTGCAGGCCTGGGGCAAGATTCTAAATGGAGGCTGCATACCATCTGTTTCCATTTTAAAAGTTATAAATCAAATAAACAGACCCTTAAGTGAACTTTGTTCTGTTTGTTTCTTGACAGATTACAGCTTCTTGATAGCCTGGAAGGCCAGATGAGTATGCAGACTTCACAGACTTCTTAGAGTTCTGCACTAGAACACACAGGGATAGGTGGCTGGCCCTTCGTCCATGCTCCCTCTTCCCACCCCAGCCCGTATGCACTGTACATGCACGTGGGGACCCAGCCTACAGGGCCAAGCTCTAGCCCTGTCCTGCACCCCTGACCACTCCTCGTCTTCAGAGTGTACACTGCAGGTTCAATGTTTCCATGGACTCCGTACTCCATGGGAGTGGGGCCCTCTAAAGGGCAGGCCTCTCTCTGGCTTCTTCGGAGAGGGCCCTGCTTTTGGTGTTCACAGGACTGGGGGAGCCACCCACTAAGCAGACAAAACTGGAGGAAGATGAGCAGACTGGGAGTAAGGGCAGGAGGTAGGGCAAGAATATGGATCTTGTTTTGAACACTTTTGAGTCTCTGCCATATAGGAGGAAATGGAATGGGGATGTCTCTCACGCCGTTAAGTCCTTGAGGGGTACTGGGGTTCTCAAGGACAGCTTCACTGGTATAAAGGAAGTGGAAACCAGGTCACACTGGGCTGAGGAGTCAAATGGGAAGACTCAAGAGTGAATACTCGAGCCGGGCGTGGTGGCATACACCTGTAATCCCAGTATTTGAAAGGCTGAGACAGGAGCATGACACGTTTGAGTACAGCCTCAGCAAGTAGTGATATTCTCATCAATCTAGTAAGACTCTGTTTCAAAATAAAACTAAAAATACCCTGGGTTCGATTCCCAGTAGCCCCCCCGCCCACACACACACAGTGTGACTGAGAATTATGGAAATGAGAGGGAAGGTAAATAGTAGAGCGATGCCTCAGAAGGGCCAGGAAGTGGGGAAAGCCATCCTTCTTGAATAGGAAGGATCCTGTGTCCCTGACAGTAGAAGATGGTGAGAAGGGAATCAGTGGTAGGAAAAAAGTGGAGGTTTGCTCCTCATGGCCTCTCTTTGATTTGTAAGAGGCACAGGAGCAGGCAAACTGTGGAGGCTCACAGAGAAATGAGACAGTAGAAAGGGGTCTAATTGAGTGGATGAGGAAGGATAATTTTAGCTGTAGAGAAACTGAATGTGAATCTTACCTTTCAGATTACTAGATGTTTGTGACTGGCTATAAGGTAGAAGTTCAAGGACTAGAAAAATCTGAGGCTCCAGAGCCACTCACTATAACAGGAAGGCTCCCTGGCTGAGGACAGGCCCTGAGCAATGAGGGGGGAATGAAGACAGAGGAAGAGGGAAGGCAGGAACAGTGTCCAGTGGAACTGGGTGAGAATGGAGAAACTGGTGTTGCCAGGGACATCCAGAACACCCTTTGCAGCTGAGAGAAATGCAAGTGGTCACTTTCTATATCTATTGGGGTCATCGCTGGATCTGATGTAACGAAGGCAATGCTCTCCCTGGCTGGAAACTCTCCGATGACTTCAGTCTTCTCTGAGTACGATTCAAGCCACACCAGTCTCCTTGCACTCCGGCCCACTCCTGCCTCAGGCCCCTGCACTCGCTGTTCCCTTTGCCTGGAACCCTCCTCCCACTTCCTCCTGGATTCTGGTCGCATGTCATCCTGCTAGAAAGGCCTTCTTCAACACCCATCACTGATCATCTCCTTATTTTGCTTGCTTTTTTTTTTTTTTCATTTCATTTGCCAACACATGACTCACATTCTACTGATTTGCTGATTAGTTTTTGCCTATCTGTCTCCACTAGACTATTAGCTCCTTGCAAGCAGGAACTTGATGTTTTGTTGTTCTACCTGGTGCCTAGAATTAGAGTCTAAATATTTTCATGAGGAGTCACGGAATGGAATGGTACTGCTAACAGAGGAACAAGCAAGTTACCATCTTTATGTAACAAATACTGGCTTGAAAACTCTCCAAGGGAGCTGAGTTAGTTACACTCTAAGATCCCTTCCAACTCTCAGATTCTTTATTCTAATAAAGCTGATTTATTAAATGATAAAAAAAAAAGAAAGAAAACTCTCCAGAGTTAACAAATTGTAGCCCAGTTCCATGATGTAGGCCTTTGGAGCCTGCAGGGTCCCTTTGCCTGAGGGTTCAGCCAAAACTGGTTCTTGAGAATTTTGGCTTTATCTGTAGACAGGTCCTGCACCTCGAAGTGGACCAGTCTCCTTGACTCGCCGAGTGCCTGGCAGGCTTTCTGACTTTCCGACTTTCCAAGGCGGTCAACCCTCTTCTCAGCTCAGTTTGCTGCTAGTTACTTGAGTTTATATTTAACCAGTCAGAAAGAATGTCTGAGTTGCAGGTACTCTGTAGGGAGTGCCCTGAATGCATTGCTGTACAACACTCCTGGGGAGCTTTGTAGGGGAAGATCATACAGAAAGATAGCCCAAAGTCCAGTTAGCTCACTGATAGACCCTCTAAAATGGATGACAAGTCAAATGCAAAAGTCCCATTTTCTTTTTTGGTGGTACTTGGGATTGAACCCAGAGGCATGCTACCTCTGAGCCACACCCCCAACCCTATTTTATTTTGAAACAGGGTCTCGCTAGGTGATGAGAGTCTCACTACTTGCTGAGGCTGTCCTTGAGCCTGTGATCCTCCTGTCTCAGCCTCTCAAGTACTGGGATTTACAGGCATGTGCTACCATGCCTGGCTTAAAAGTCTCATTTTCAAACCACATTAACTTGGCTCTGGGAAGACTTGCAGTTTCTGTTGTTTAGTTTATTCATTTTTTATTTTAATTAATTAATTAATTAATTAATTTTTTTTTGCGGTACTGGGAATTGAACTCAGGGGCATTCTACCTTCGAGCTACACCCCCAGACCTATTTTTTACTCTTTATTTCGAAACCGGGTCTCACTAAGTTGCGGAGTGCCTCACTAGGTAGCTGAGGCAGGCCGCGAACCCGGATCCTCCGGTCTCAGCCTCCCGAATGCTGGGATTACAAGCATGCGCCACCACACCCGGCCATTTTTTTTTTTAAATGGTGTTGGGGATGAAACCCGGGGCCTCATACATGGCAGATGAGCACTCCACCACCCAGCTACACCCCAGCCCAAGCCTTGCTGTTTCTTAACTGGCTTTGGTTTTACAATGTGGGTCTGCACTGAGAGACGCTGTGACAAACAGCCCCATGCAGTCCTCTCACTCTCTCTCCGGATGTTACCCTGCAATTCCCAAGGGGCCCTCTCTGTGAAGACCCACGGCAGAGCACTTTTCTAGCAGGTGACAGCGGTATGGGCAGCCGTGCCTCCCCAGCGGCTGCCTGTGTCATCAACTGAGGCACGGTGAGCCTCCTCTGAGCATCTATTCTTTTAATTCCTTGTTCTCCCTTAGTCTCAACTTCCTCACATACTTCTTTTTTCAACTTTTTGTACTATCTGTATTTCTGTAACCTAAAATATTTTCAAATATTTTAGGAAATAAAATAGTATACCAGAAAATCCATTAAATAGTGGTTTTACAGAAATTCTTTCATATTGCAGATCTTTTATCCATCTTCCATTTTTTAAAATTATGGTAATTTATATACCATTATATACCATGAAATATTCTGTTTTGGCCATTTTTATGGGCACAGTTCAGTGCCATTAAGTACATTCACAGAAACTGTGTGTGTGTGTGTGTGTGTGTGTGTGTTACTGGGGAGTGAATCCAGGGCATTCTACCTCCGAGCTACATCCTCAGCTCTGGTTTACATTTATTTTGAAACAGAATCTTGCTAGGTTGACGAGAGTCTCACTACTTGCTGAGGCTGGCTTTCAACCTGCAATCCTCCTGTCTCAGTCTCCCACGTACTGGGATTACAAGTCATTACTACCATGCCCAGCCACCCGTTTTTTATTTTTTGAAGGAGGGGCTCACTAAATTGCTGAGGGTGGCCTCAAACCTGCTATCCTGTCTCAGCTTCCCAGGTATTGGGATTACAGGCATACACCACCATTCCCAGCCCAGAAACTCTCTTTATGTGACCAGCTGCCAAGCTGACAGACGCTTTCCTTTCCTCTGGCTGATGTGTCAGGGGTACACAGGTCCTGCCACAGGCGGGAGGCTGGAGGGCTCCTATCAGCCCCTACAGGCTTCTGCTGCTGCGGGTGGGCTAGGCATCTGCCCAGGGTCAGCTGTGCTATCCTCAAACTTGTTTATGGAAATTTATTTTTTCTATTGCAATTTTGGAATTATACTAAGTATATGAAATATGTGTACCAAAGAGAGTGGCTGTTCTTATGAAAATGCAGCTGACTTTCAAATACACACAGGGGCAATTTTATCAGTTCTGTGGCAAAGTAGTGAGACTGTCTTCTCTGGCAAACCTTCAGCAGAGAGACTACTTACCTGCCACCTCCGACATCACAGGATCGAGGGCGTCCTGACAGGGACTGGATTTGGAAACAGACAAAGAAAGTGGGGCTTACGAACTGGAAAGCCAAATTCACATTTCTCTTATTCATTCATTCATTTATTTTTGTGGTTCTAGGGATTGAACCCAGGAGCACTCTACCTCTGAGCTACACCTATTTTATTCTTATTTTGAAACAGAGTCTCAGCCGGGCGTGGTGGCGCACGCTTGTAATCCCAGCATTCGGGAGGCTGAGACTGGAGGATCTGGGTTCGCGACCAATCTCAGCTACCTAGTGAGGCATTCCGCAACTTAGTGAGACTCGGTTTCAAAATAAAGAATACAAAATAGGGTTGGGGGTATAGCTCAGAGGTAGAATGCCCCTGAGTTCAATCCCCAGTACCGCAAAAAAAAAAAAAAAAAAAAAAAAGAAAGAAACAGAGTCTCACTAGGTTGATGAGAGTCTCACTACCTGCTGAGGTTGTCCTGTGATCCTCTTGTCTTAGCCTTCCAGTACTGGGATTACAAGCATGCACCACCAAACCTGGCTCACATTTAAATTTAAATTAAAAAAAATTTGTACTAGGGATTGAACCCAGAGGCATTCTACCTCCAGCTACATCTCCAGCCTGATTTTCTCTTTCTTTTTTTGTACTACTGGGGGCTGAACCCAGGGCATTCTACCTCCGAGCTACACTCCCAGCCCTATTTTTTTTTTTTATTATTATTTATTTTGAAACAGGTTCTCACTAAGTTGCAGAGTACCTAAGTAGCTGAGGCTGGCCATGAACCCAGATCCTCTGGTCTTAGCTTCCCAAGTACTGGGATTACAAGTGTGCGGCCACGCCCAGGTTTTGATTTTGTTTCTTAATTGGAAACAGGGTCTTAATAGGTTGCTGAGAGTCTCACTAAGCTGCTGAGGCTGGATTTGAACTTGTGATCCTCCTGTCTCAGCCTCTCAAGTACTGGGATTACAAGTGTGTGTCATCACGCTTGGCTCTGGCTCACATTTTTAAACTGTGTCCTCCTAGGGATCTGGGAGTTCCAGCCAGTAAGGACAAGAGCCAGCACATCACCAGCATCCTCACAGAGTGGCTCGAAAGTTTTGATGAAACTTTTAAAATTCTTACACTTCCAAGCATAAGGGAGGTACAACACTAATATATTTTCTTAATTTGGTGTTTTATTAAATTATTTCCTTCAAAAAGGCCAAGCCAGGCGCGGTGGCGCATGCTTGTAATCCCAGCATTCGGGAGGCTGACACCGAAGGATCCCGGTTCGCCGCCAGCCTCAGCTACCTAGTGAGGCACTCTGCAACTTAGGGAGACCCTATTTCAAAAATAAAGAATAAAAAATAGGGCTGGGGGTATAGCTCGGAAGTAGAATGCCCCTGAGTTCAATTCCCAGTACCGAAAAAAAAAAAAGGCCAATGTTTTACATATAGAGCTTTGAAGTAAACATTCCTTTTCCAATTGGCCTGAGAGAAAAAGAAGGAAATAGAAAAGCAAAACAGGGCAAAGAAAGAGGAAATAAATGAACATCAAAAGAAAAAATAAGCTGGGTGTGGTGGCGCACGCTTGTAATCTCAGCATTTGGGAGGCTGAGACTGGATGATCCGGGTTTTCGGCCAGCCTCAACTACTAGTGAGGCCCTCTGCAACTGAGTGAGACCCTGTTTCAAAATAAAGAATAAAAAATAGGGCTGGAGGTGTAGCTCGGAGGTAGAATGCCCCTGAGTTCAATCCCCAGTGTCACACAAAAAAAAAAAAAAGAAAGAAAGAAGAACTCAACTAGAATATAAGCTCTGGGGGACAGGAATGAGTGCTACAAAGCTACAAGAACTGAGGGAGATGAGCACCTCTTTCCAGAGAGAGCAGCCCTGGTACCAGGGAAAGCGGTGTCCACACCCTATCTGCCTGCTGGAGAAGATGCAGCTGTCCTTCGATGAAAGCCTCCAAAGTCACTAGTGCTTCGTGTGTGTGTGTGTGTGTGTGTGTGTGTGTGTGTGTGTGTGTGTGTGTATCTCACTGGGGATTGAAACCAGGGGCATTCTACCTAGGTGCTATACTCCAAGCCCTAATTTATTTATTTTTAAAATTTGAAACAGGATCTTACTAAGTTGCTGAGGGCCTCACTGAGTTACTAAGGCTGGCCTTGGACCTATGATCCTGCTGTCTCAGCCTGCTAAGTACTGGCATTACAGGCATGCACTCAGCCTGCCAAGTACTGACATTACAGGCATGCACCACAACGCCTGGTAAATATATGGATTTAAAATCAGCTCTTAGCCGGGCGTGGTGGTGCACGCTTGTAATCCCAGCATTCGGGAGGCTGAGACCGGAGGATCCGGGTTCGCGGCCAGCCTCAGCTACCTAGTGAGGCACTCCGCAACTTAGTGAGACTAGATTTCAAAATAAAGAATAAAAAATAGGGCTGGGGGTATAGCTCGGAGGTAGAATGCCCCTGAGTTCAATCCCCAGTACCGCCAAAAAAAACCAAAAATCAAAAAACAAAAAAAATAAAATCAGCTCTTAGATGGATGAGGTGACGCACGCTTGAAATCCCAGTACTTGGGAGGCTGAGACAGGAGGATTGCAGGTTTGCTGCCACCTCAGCAACTTAGTGAGGCCATCTGCAACTTAGTGAGACCCTTATGTTTCAATATAAAGGAATAAAATAGGGTTGGGTGTATAGCTCAGAGGTAGAATGCCCCTGGGTTCAATCCCCAGTACCGCAAATAAATAAAATCATCCTTTTATCCCCCAAAAGGATAAAACATAAACATAAAATACATTTTGATTTTATTAAAAACCCTTTAAGACCATCCTAATGCTAAACAGAGACAAGTAGATGTGGTAGAAGAAAATGGAGCTGGACCACAGAGCTCCTAATAGGGGAGGAAAGTTAAGTACAGCAACAATGCAAGTAAGTAACACACAGCATCATTAAGGGGTGGTAGATGAACTGTCTTTCAAAATCAGGACAGCTTCTCTGCAGGAACAAAGTCCAAGTCAGTACTATGGGGCATCCCTTCCACCTACAGGGGCAAGCAGGGTGGAAGTCAGCCAGCACAAGTTTAGATATAAAAATGCAAAGGCTGGAAGAAACCATATCAAAACAGATAACTCATTTACCGACTCCCAGGTCTCAGGTCAAGGCCCTTGACTTTAGAAACGGCTACCTGCTGCAACAGTAATTCTGGACAGAAACTGGCAGAGGTGGTGGCTACAAATCACTAAGGACTCGTGACCAGGTTTCAGAGCTTTCAACAATTTGAATAAGATATGAGAGTTAACAGTTTTGTTTTGTTTATTTATTTATTTACTTTTATATATATATTTTTTGTGGTACTGGGAATTGAACCCAGGGGCATTCTACCTCCAAGCTATACCCCCAGCCCTATTTTTTATTCTTTATTTGAAACAGGGTCTCACTAAGTTGTGGAGGGCCTCACTAAGTAGCCGAGGCTGGCTGCAAAACTGTGATCCTCCTGTCTCAGCCTCCCAAGTACTGGGATTACAAGCGTGCGCCACCACAACCGGCTGGTTTTATTTTATTTATTTATTTTGTTTGCGGTACTAGGGATTGAACTCGGGCATTCTACCTCTGAGCTATACCCCCAGCCCTATATTTTTTTTCTTTATTTTTGAAACAGGGTCTCACTAAGTTGTGGAGTGCCTCACTAGGTAGCTGAGGCTGGCTGCAAACCCGGATCCTCTGGTCTCAGCCTCCCAAATGCTGGGATTACAAGCATGAGCCACCACGCCCAGCTGGTTTTATTTATTTATTTTTTGAATGAGTAAATTTGCATGGAAATCAGGAAGTCAAGAGATCACTGTAGTAATTCATCAGTACTGTGATAGTTTCTACTTGAGATAGGACCCCTAGCATTTTTTTTTATATCTCTGCCCTCAGACAAATTCTCTCTTCCCTTTTTCCAATTCTCCTGTTTCTGCCCTGCAGGATTTTATAATACCTCTGAAGTGTAAAAATCCAGTGACAAGAAGCACAGTTAGGTGCAGCTCACCCACCTCCTTGGTCTCCCATAGCTGTTTCGGCAGTGGCTTCGGAACATTTAGCAAATTCTCTTCTTTTGACGGGCCAGGGAAAGACATTGCTAAACGGGGAAAAGTAGCACATTCCCTGCATTAGAAAGCAGCCATCCTACCTTTGGCCAAATTATCTTCATAAAAAAATATTTTAAACATATTTATTGGCTGTTTACTAAGGAAGGCTCTTTGAGCACCACTGTGGGGCTGTAGAGATATGCAGAACACAGAGTCAATCTTAAAGGACTTTCTAACTTCGCTGGGATGAGGTTGCACATAAATCACCATCACTGAAAGGAGAAACTACGAAGAGCCCCAGGGAACAAGGGTACAGTGTTGCTGTGATGCCGAGAAGCACAAATCTAGGGGGACTTTGGAGGAGAGTGCTCAGGGCAGCCCTTTGAGACACAAGGAAGGGCATTCCAGGAGAGTGGAAAGTAGAAAAAGGTGTACAGAAAGGGGAAATTGTGGGCAGTTCTTTTCGCTTGGAGTGTGGGCAAGGTAAAGGGGAGTGGTAGGAATAAAATGTGGAAGGCTGCCAGGCATGGTAATGCATGCTTGTAATCCCAGTACTTGGGAGATTGAGACAGGAGGATCACAGGTTTGTGGCCAGCTTCAGCTACTTAGTGAGGCCCTCCGCAACTTAGTGAGACCCTATTTCAAAATAAAGAATAAAAAATAGGACAGGGGGTGTAGGGGTGTCACTTGGAGGTAGAATGTCCCTGAGTCTAATCCCCAGTACCAAAAAACAAACAACAACAACAACAACAACAAAACAATGTGGAAGGCTGAGGCCAGGCCAGGGGAGGCCCTGAAGGCGTGAAAAGGGAGCAAGAAGAGGCATATAATTGTAATCCCAGTATTTGGGAGGCTGAGACAGGAGGATCGCAGATTCACAGCCAGCCTCAGCTACTTAGTGAGGCCCTCTGCAACTTAGTGAGACCCAGTTTCAAAATAAAGAATATAAAATAGGGCTGGAGGTGTAGCTCAGAGGTAGAATGCCCCTAGGTTCCATTCCCAGTACCATACTAAATAAATAAATAAATAAATAAATAAATAAATAAATAAATAAATAAATAAATACAAAGGCCTGGGAGTGTAGCCCAGTGGTAGAATGCTCCTAGGTTCAATTCCCAGTACTGGAAAAAAATAGAGAGTCATATAAAATCTGGGAAAGAAAAAATGAGGAAAGTAACAAATGGAATAGAGCAAGAGGAACAGTATACAGAAACCATGGTGGCAGTGGCTCCTGGCAATGGGCTAGGCCAGGGAAAAGGGGAATCAATAACCCAGAGGATGGCAGGCTGGGCCCTGGTGGCTCTTTAATGGCTTTGCATGGAGTGCATATTTCAGGACTTTCTGCTTTAATATTTTGTCATACCAGATAAAACAAGAATGATGAGCCACAAAATAAGTGAAATCTTTGTGTTCTCAGAGACAGACCAGAAGATAAGGGCTAGCCTTGAGGAAGTACATGATTTGATGTTAGGAAGGGGATTCAACATTAGACATGGATAAATGACAGACAGGAATGCTGCTGGGTTCTGGTGACTATGTAGCAATAGTGTGACTGTCATGACTGTCTATCCTAGCCCCATTCAGGATGGATAACAGTCCTGAGAAAGAGGTCACTAAAAACAGGGATCAAAAACTCAGAGAAGATTCTGAGAAAAGGGCTTGAAAGAAACATGTTTATTTGATCTTCTATTTAATGAAACAGGATATAATTGCAACTGTAGATTCCTAAAATGAATTAAGCATGGATGGGGGTATAATTTCTCTGAGAGCAGCTTAAGAGCATGACACAACACTCTTCAGTTAACTTTCCTGCATCTTAACAAATGTTGCTGATAAAATAGTCTAGACTTATTATCAAAGTTCTGGGTTTCTCTCAATCCTAATATTCAAATTTCCCTTTTTGTAGTATTGGGAATTGAACCCAAGGCTTCACATATGCAAAACACATACTCTTACACTGAGCTATATCCCCAGTTCAAATCACTCTCTTTTGAAGGGTTTATTTTGTCAGCATGCTTATTGATTTTCTTTTCTCCTAGTCTAATCATTCATAGAAACTGCTTCAGAAAGGTAAGCCCCATGACGGCAGGGTCTTTGTTTCATTTGCTGTTGGGGATGCTTAAAACAGGGCCTGGGAAGTTTGGACCTTGGAGTTGACTCTCCATAAACTGGAGGGCAAGAATAATAGGACTGGAGAGCCTTTATAAACCAATACAATAGGAGATCTGGAAGAGAAAAGTGCTCTGAAAGGTATGGTTGGATGCTAGGAAAAGTTCCAAGGGCTGAGTGAGTCTCGGGTTACTTCTCAGCAGAAGTTGGTTGCAGGGACATGGTTGGGACGGGCTCCAATGTGTTAAGAGGGATTGTTTTCTTTGAGATGCTCATTGTTTTTAGTTTCTTTTATATCCAAGTTTGTTGGGAGTTCTTTGAAGAATTTATTGGGGGAATGCAAAAGAAGCCATTTCTTTATTTCTGTCCTAATGGACTAATATTTATTGGCGTTTCAATTTCTCATGATTTTGTTCAACGCTTAAAATGGCTTGTTCAGAAACGAAGCAGGCAGGATGATGATGGAAAATTGTGCCTCAAGCAGGACTGTCCTCGTTTATCATATTCCCCAGGAGCCTTATCTCTGTGACATACAAATCTAATTTAGCTGTTTGGTTTCAGATTATGAAAATTACATTTCAGTTTATAAAGATTTATGGAAAACAAAAAACAAAAAACACTGCCTGATACTGAATGTATAAATGCACAGTACTGGACCCTCATTTATCCTGGCTTTGAGTGTCATCTTGGCAGGTCTCCAATATTATTATTATTATTATTATTACTATTTTTTTTTTGTGGTACTGGGGATTGAACTCAGGGGCATTCTACCTCCGAGCTATACCCCCAGCCCTATTTTTTATTCTTTATTTTGAAACAGGGTCTCACTAAGTTGCGGAGTGACTCACTAGGTAGCTGAGGCTGGCCGTGAACCCGGATCCTCCCGTCTCAGCCTCCCAAATGCTGGGATTACAAGCATGCGCCACCACACCTGGCTCCAATATTATTTTAATTGGCTTTATTTTTTATTTTAATTTTTTTTGTGGGGCTGGGGATTGAACTAACCCAGGGTTGAGGGGTTCTACCACTAAACTACACCTCTAGTTATTTAGTTTGAAACAGGGTCTTGCTAAATTACCATGTGCTGGCCTGGAAACTGTGATCCTCCCATCTTAGCCTCCCAAGTACTCGTATTACAGGCATACACCACCATGCCTGACTTTCATTGTTGTTGTTGTTTTGTTTGTTTGCACTGGGAATCGAACTCAGGGGCGTTCTACCTCTGAGCTATACCCCCAGCCCTATTTTATTTTGAAACAGGGTCTCACTAAGTTGCAGAGGGCCTAAGTTGCTGAAACTGGCTATGAAACTGTGATCCTCCTGTTTCAGCCTCCCAAGTACTGGGATTACAAGCATATGCCACTACACCTGGCTAATTGGCTTTTTTTATAAAGAATCTTAGCATCTTCTACAAAACTTATATCATTTGCCCTCAATTTGCATTTTCTTTCCATTGTTTATTTAAATCTGTCAATTACTGACTCATAAAGACTTTCTAAACGGGCAGAGATAGTAGTGAGAAAAGGACAGTGGATTTACTAATTGTCTGAGTGATCAATTCATAGTTTCATGTAGTTACAACTTTTGCTTCCCTGTACAACCTTGGGACTGTGGAGACTCAACTATCAAGGAAAGAAACCTTGTAATCACATTTGATTTCTCATGTCCTTGATTATGGCTAGCCTTAATTTTCTAGAGCATCTCAGAAAAGTGATCCAATCAGCAGTTATCAGCCTTTTGTGGGAGTCTTGAAAACGTTGAGTATTAGTCAAACCATTGAAAAAACAAAAAGGTTATATATGTGGGAGTCAGCATCCCTTCAAAGACAGGTAAGTGAAATCAGCTCATACCTTCCCCGTGTCCATCGTTCTCACCATCACAGAAACCTAGCAGGAAAGAAAAGACACTTTCATTTCCATTTATTCATAAATTAGTAATTTCATGATATAAAACAAAATTTTGAAAATTCAAAAGCAGCTTTGATACATCAAATCTCATTCAATGTGCTTTATCAATTATACTAAACATAGATGAGACTAAAGTTGGTGCCCGTATCTACTTTTCTTTTCTTTTAAAATTGTCTGTTAAATTTCCTTTCTGCCTCTGTTCTAAGAGAAAAAAAATTTTTTTTTTTTTTTTTTTTTTTTGCGGTACTGGGGATTGAACTCAGGGGCGTTCTACCTTCGAGCTATACCCCCAGCCCTATTTTTTATTCTTTATTTTGAAACAGGGTCTCACTAAGTTGCGGAGTACCTCACTAGGTAGCTGAGGCTGGCCGCGAACCCGGATCCTTCGGTCTCAGCCTCCCGAATGCTGATTTTACAAGCGTGCACCACCATGCGCGGCTTTAAGAGAAAAATTTTTACAAAGCCTGATAATTTCTCTTCAAATCAAAAAGAAGTATGGCTTGAAACTCTCATCCAAATGCTTTCCATGGAGGAGGAGGGGTAACTCAAAGAGTCCGTATCTCTGTCTTACACTTACCAGGGATGTCTATAGGAACTAACAGGAAGTTCCATGCTGAACATTGTTACATGTATTTCTTACTTTTTTGAAGTATTTTAAAAAAATAAATCTGGAGTCTAAGTCAACTTAAAGGGTATATGTAAAGCCAGGCATGGTGGCGCACGCTTTAATGTAATCCCAGTACTTGGGAGGCTGATATAGGAGGATTGCAGGTTTGTGGCCAGCCTCAGCTACTTAGGCCCTCTGTAACTTAGTGAGACCCTGTTTCAAAATAAAGAATAAAAAATAGGGCTGGGAGTGTAGCTCAGAGGTAGAATGCCCCTGTGTTTAATCACCAGTTCTGAAAAAAAAAATGGCTTATGTATGATAGCTATTTACAAAGTTTTAAAAATTTGATGTAGAGCCAGGAATGGTGACACACACCTATAATCCCAGTACTTGGGAGACAGAGACAGTTGAATCATAAGTTTGAGGACAGCCTCAGCAATACAGAGAAACTCTCAACAACATTGTGAGACCCTGTTTCAAAACACAAATAAATAAAAAGGGCTGGGGGTGTAGTTCAGGGATAGAATACTCCTGGGTTCAATTCCCAGTACAAAATACTACTAATAATACTAATAATAGAATTGGAATGAGTTCTGACTGAATAAAAAATATTTAGTTCATAAAGTATGTTGCAAATGACAAAGTATTTCCTATGCCTCTAAGCTAAAGCTAAAGAATGTAGTATCTTGCCGGGCGTGGTGGCGCACGCTTGTAATCCCAGCATTCAGGAGGCTGAGACCGGAGGATCCGGGTTCGCGGCCAGCCTCAGCTACCTAGTGAGGCACTCCGCAACTTAGTGAGACTCGGTTTCAAAATAAAGAATAAAAAAAAAATAGGGCTGGGGGTGTAGCTCGGAGGTAGAATGCCCCTGAGTTCAATCCCCAGTA
>PVLC010024823.1:0-24238 GCA_004027655.1 Graphiurus murinus | reverse complement strand
GCATACCCTTGTTTATAGCAGCACAATTCACAATAGTGAAGTTATAGAACCAAACTAGGTGTCTTTAAACAAAGGAATGAATAAAGAAAATATGGCATATAGACATAATGGAGGTTTTACTCGGCCATAATGAAGAACAAAATTATGTCATTACAGAAAAGTGGATAAAACTGGAGAACATCATGTTAAGAGAGATAAGCCAGACTCAGAAAGTCAAGGGCTACATGTTTTCTCTCATATGTGGAAACTAAAGAGAATAAAAGAAAAGGGAACTCATGAAAATGAGGAGAGAGATCAGCAGAGTTAGCAGAAGGAATGGAAGAGGAGGAGGAGAGGAAAAGAAGTGCCACCAAATTGTGTTATGTGCATAATATAAATGAATCACTATTATCATAATGTACCAATAAATAAATTTAAAGTAGCTTAAATACATCTTAGGAGAAGCCCATTTAACTTCCACAAGGGAAAGAAATGAAGGAATATGACATTTCCCAAGCACCTAGTATGTGCAGAGCATTATGCAGGTTCTTTACCATACAAGATTTTGGGTTATCCTCATACAACCCTGCAGTATGAATACTGTAATCTCCCTTTTGCACATAAGAAAATAGAAGCCCCAGAGATTAAGTATGTGGTCCCAACTCACACAACATGTAGGATGCAGAACAAAATGGTAAACCAGGCATTAGCAAACCTTTACTGTAAGGAATCAGCAAATATTTTAGCTTTTGCCAGTCACTTCTGTTCTCTGTCATATATTTTTATTTGTTTCTTTGTTCCATAGTAGGTCGGTTGATTTTTAAAACCCTTTAAAAATGTAAAAACTGTTTTTAACTCCTTTGCTGGATTTGATCCAAAGTTGGAAGTTTGAAGATCATTCAAGGGCCCCTGTCTTAAGAAGGAAGTATGTAATCAAGCATAGACTCTGTAGTTGGTCTAAATTTAAATCCTATCAGTTGATAGTTAACATTTATGAAAAGCTTACAAAGTGCCGATTGGCATTCTAGGTGTTCCAGATGTATTTACTTATTTCATCCTCACAAGAATGCTGTGAGGTTGTCCTATTATTTCCCTCATTCTGTAGATAAGAAAACTGAGACCCAGAGTATTTCCATAACTAGCTCAGATTTGCACACAGCAAGTAAGTGGTGGAGCCCAGACCACAGAGCCCCAAAGTCCATATTTTAATCACTATGTTAATATTATTAAAGTCAATAATAAACTACCTATTCTGAATACATAATTGGATTGCACTTGTACATAAAGGAAATCTTTTTAGTTATTTTCAATAATCCTCTTAGCCTTGCAAGAAAAGGACTTGGTAACTGAGACTGTTGTAACTGGAACTGAAGCCTATAGACTCTAGAAGATGCCATTCATGTGAGAGTCTATAGATTCATAAGTCTGCAATGCAAAAGGTGATCATTCCAAGGCAGGAGAATAAACTAGATCTGAAGCTAATTCATCAAGGTCAAAGCAGTCCAAAGTGTGAATAGGGCCTCTCGGTATGAATAGGTGAAGAACTAGGCTGGGGATAATTGGTGGGCATCCAAAAGAGCAGGCAATTTGTGTTGGGACCTGCAACTAAAACATCAAGGGGCTGCGAAATTTGAGATCTCCTGTTTCTGCCCTGAATGAGCAGCAGGGTTGACTGGATGCTGAGCTACAGAGTCAGTGCATGAGTAAAGGTAGCTGTTTGACCTGGGTCTGCATCCAGAAGTAAAAGGTAGGGCTCATCCTAAAGGTGGAAGGCAGTTTGGTCCACCTATGGGAGGTAAAAGTCTGTAGAGAGAGATACCCAGAAAGATCTCTCAAATACTTGAACCTCATATAAAATTCTTTAAAATCCAAAATAATAGTCACTAATCCTTTTATAGTTAACCCATTATCAACCACAGATGAGTAACATAAAAGCTTTTATTCAAAAAATGAAAACTTGGTAGTCCTGTGTGGTGATGAGTTGTCATGGCCAAAATCTATGGGACCAGTTCCTTGACTTCTCCACAACCTGAGACCCTTTGAGCAGGCTGTCCTTTTCCTCGGTAAAGTTCCTTGCTACCCTCTTCTCTGCAGTCTTCATGATAACCTTAAATCTTCCACATTTTATTTCATTTTTCCCTTTTGTCACACTTACAATTCTTAGTTGCTCTTTTAGAGTGCTTGTTTGTTGTATGTTTTGATCATGGAACTAGACTATAGGTTCCATGAAAGCAAAGACCAAGTCTGTTTAGTTCATCACAGTATCTCCATGGTGGCTAGTACAGTGTCTGGCTCAAAAACATTATTCTCTATTATTAAATTTCTATTGGCAGGGTGTTAAAACACTTAAATAATATTTCCACCACCAAACTGGACAAACTCTCCCTGAAGTTAAAAAGTATGTACCACTAATTATCTGGCAGCCTTATGTAACAATACTAGGAAAATCATAAGACACAGGATAAATAGAGTATCATCACGTTATTTATACCCAAATATGCCCACAAGGTCCTTGGGACAGAAAAGGGACTATATAAATAACAAAAGGATCCTACTGGTAAACAAATAGCAGGAATACTTCAGCCTTGCACACAGTAAACATTACACTTCTTTCTTTTGCTTGCTGATGAAAAAATTTGCCAAAGCAATCAGTCCTATTTTTCTGCTTCTATTTTCTGATTTAAGAACAGATATCATTTACTAAGTCAACTACCTGGCATTACTAGGCCGTTGTACCGATCACTGCTCAAGGAGCAAGGGCATCTTTGACATTCCAAATGCACGTAAAGTAATCAATATAAAAAAGAACAAATTAATCGAAAGTTATGTAATCTTATGCCCTGAAAAGAACTTGATTAGATCTCCATCCTTTGTAGCTATTTCTAATCTAGAATAGTGCAGGTGTTTACAGCCTTTTGTGAGCTGACCTCTGGTGACCCGAGGATAGTTTTAATTGCTTATCAAATGTAATTTTATGAACGAGATAAAGATATTGCAAATGCATATAAACTACCTCTAAAATACAGAGAGCCTTTCAAAATGGGATTTTAGTTAGCTTGCTACTCTTTCTTTAGAGTCTAATTGATTTTCTTGACATCTCTTTAGCCTGGCAAGCTGCCTGCCTAAGTACTTTATCTGACCTTCAGGCTGTTTGCCAGCTATTGATCCAGTACCTACAATGGCTGTGTCCTACCAGCTCTTCCAACTTTGATAAGGGCTAATGTACGAGTGCTAAGCAGACAGGAAGTCAGTGGTCTCAAAATTTCTCTCAACTTCTTCTATCTTCTCTCTTTCTTCCTTCTTATGTGAGAATTCCAGGGTCTGTCAAACGCAGACTTGAAGCAGATCGTATAGACATTTGGGCCTAATTTATTTTCCAAGAATTTCTAGATACACATCTTAGACAAGTTCTCTAGGCAACAATAAATAAAATGTTGAGAAACATTTGAATTCTTGTTGAAGCTAAAATAATATTATTATTATTACTTGGTAGCCTTCTTTTTTAAAGAAAAGCAAAACTAACTATGATTTATGGAGCTTTGGGAAAAGTTTTAGACAAAATACATTGTGTAGAGTGAAGGGAAACTAGGTTAGCAAGGGGTCCTGAATCGAAGTCATAAGGGAAATAATAAAAGGAACTGAATTTGGTTTTATTTTTGTATATTGCTGTATGTTGGTACTGAGGATTGAACTCAGGGGCATTCTACCTCTGAGCTACACCCCCAGACAAAATTTTCCCCCTCTGGTTAATTTTTTTAATATACTTTTATTGATACGTTGTGGTGTCACATCATTATGTAGTTGAGAGTGATTGGGACATATATGTACAAAAGGACTCACTAAGTTGCTAAGGTTGGCATCAAACCTGCAATACTTCTTTCTCAGCCTCCCAAGTATCAGGATTATAGGCATGTGCCCTCACACCCAGTTTAAATGAGGTTTTTGCTGAGCATGGTGGTGCACCCCTGTAATAGCAGTACTTGGGAAGCTGAGACAGGAGGATCACGGTTCAAAGCCAATCTCAGCAATTTAGTGAGGCTCTCAGCAACCTAGCAATCTCTGTTTTCAAATAAGAAATAAAATCAGGCTGGGGGTATAACTCAGAGGTAGAATGCCTCTGAGTTCAATTCCAGTACCACCAAAAAACAAAACAAAAAAGGGTTTTTGTTGTTGTTGTTGTTGTTATTGTTTTGCCTGAAGAATAGCATACTTGGAGAAAGAAATATTATAGCTCTTTGAGATTATTGTCTGTAAGTTTAATGTAACTGTTTCTATTACTTTGTACACAGGCTTCATGTTTTTTATAGTGTATTTGACAATAAATTTCAGAAGTATATTTCTATTAGATAAATGATCCTAGATAAGCTATGGAGATCTCTCCAATAAGGTATCCTAATTACTCAGCCCAGAATAGAATCCCAAGATATAAAAAACAAAGTACCTGAAGACCGAATTATTGAAATAAGTCCCCTAGGAAATTGAGAAACTTATTGAAGATGTATTCTGTGTATTGAGGATAATGTGAGATAGCTATGCTTGACTTGACAGAGTCCCTAGTACTGAGCTGCTACCGATGTACTTTGCCCTGCATCATCTAACAAAAAAAAAAAAAAAAAAAGAGGGGGAATCTAGAGACTTTCTAATACTTTTGCATTTGTGTTGACTGATGATTAGTTAATCTGATCTAGATCCTTCTGTAGTTCAGAATAGAAAGTAATGAGGTTTTCAACCTGAAGGATATCATCTATACTTGAGTAAAAAATACACATTATCTGTATGTGGCACTTCAAGCAATCCACATGCCCAGGCAGCTGGGTGGAGTTTGAGTGGGTGGCTGGCCTGGGTAGGAAACGGGCAAAGTCCCACAGAGCTGGCCAGGGTGGGACAAACATTAAGCTTTCTGCAAGGTTGGATGTGTGTGGAAGAGGTATGGAGGATTTCTCAGGACTAGTGTCCATAAACCCAAGGAATCTGTGCTGAGAAAGAGGTTACCTGGGTTATTTTACTTCCCACCCAAACCAATCGAGGGCCATTTAAACTTCAGAGTAATTCTTTTTTTAATCATTTAGTTCACTCACCCAAATAATACTGCAGATTGGCCTGAAGCATAGACTTCTCTGCTGTTCCTAAAACTAGGGGAGCTTTTTGGACCTTAAATACTGCAGAGCTGTAGCATACACTGTCAACCCAGTAGGACAGGCAAGGGGTTGAAATGATATTTACAAGCCAACAGAAGTGTGTAGTGCAGGGGTGTGCAGTGAAAAGGCCCAGAAATGCCTTCAGATAATTATACCCTTGATACTGGCTTAGGATCCAGATATTGACAGATTTGTGGACAAGAAGACTTCAATCAAATCCATGGCTTCTGGGGAAGAAAAGTTGAACTGAGAAGTCCTAAGTTAGAGGTGATGATTGCTCCAGATTGCTTGGTGAATTATCAGTTAAATCAGTCCTGATCTTGCGATGACAATGGTGTTTGTCTCCAGCAGCTGGAGGCAAAAAGACCTGGAAAACAAGGGGAGGAAGCAACCGAAATGTGGCATGAAAAATATAGTTCAGCAAATGCATGTAGGGGAGTAAAAATTACCCTGTGGTCAAAGGTCCGGAAATACCCATTGCCAGTAGGGGTGGCCAGTGGAACAGGACTATGTGTTGTGTGTGTGCAGGGCACCAAATTCTGTTGCTACAAGCTGCATGGGGCCTGTGGACCAAGAAAAGGCTTCTCTACCTTCTCCAGGAAGGGTGGGCAGGACAAGGTCAAAGGTGCTACTTATGGGTTTATAGCTTTAAAAAAAATAAGAAAGGGTAAAAAAGCAAAGTAGAACAAATTCAATAAATGACAAATATGCAAAGTTGATGGAATTCCCCCTCAGAAAATAAATAGCAAAAAAGTCACAGTAAATAAAGGGAAAGGAAAAATAGAGTTCTAAACTAGTAAAAGTAGGAAAAAGAGTTTAAAATGTTCTTCTGTGTATATGTGTGGTACTGAGGATCGAACCCGGGGCATTTTACCTCTGAGCTATACCCCCAGCCATATTTTATATTTTATTTTGAAACAGGGTCTTGCTATGTTGCTGAGGGCCTCCCTAAGTTGTTGAGGCTGGCCTCGAAACTATGATTCTCCTATATCAGCCTCCTAAGTACTGGATTACAGGTGTGCACCAACATGTCCAACCAATATGCTCTTTAAATAAAGCTACCTCTCTAGAGAGTCCAAATATCATTTCACCTATTTGGGCCTTAAGTTTCCTCAATTGTAAAAGGAGGGTAATGAATGATATGATTGTTAGAGTCTTTTCTCTAGTGCTCCAACGTAGTTTTTACATTTCAGCTTCTATATCTGGCTACAACCTCACTTTGGAGAGTTCTCTGACATATGTACTGTTTTGCTCAGCTGTCCCCTTTCCTCATGTCTACAAAAAGTTATAGTATGTGCTCATGAACAACACATTTGTCCTTTTATAAATTGAAGGGATGAGAACGGAAGCAGGAGAGTGACCTGGGGTTCAGAAGTACTGGCTTCTATTCTGGCTCCTCTACCTGGCCAAGGGGTGTTGCTTTCATCTATAAAGAGATGGGTCAAATTAGGCTATCCTTGAGGTGCTGTCCAACTCTGCTGGTATCTCTCTAGTTCTCACACCTTCAAATAAGTTCTCATCAATTACATGTCTCTTATCAAGGGTAGGTCAACTACAGGGTAGAAAAAGGATGTGATCTCCTATGTCTGATTCTCCACCTAATCCATTCACATTCACATAAACTGCAACTAAGGCATCACAAGCAAAAGTCAGTAAGTTCATGATACAAAAGACAATGTTAGCAAGACACTAAAAGATGAAGAACTCCCCAGATAAGTGGTTCAGGCTGTCATAAACTAATTCCCAGGGAAACCAGAAGGAAGAGGCACTCCACCTAGGGACACTTGAAGTGAGACTTGAAAGAAGCCCAAAAGTCGACAACTGACAACACACAGCCCTACAGTGCCCAGAGGAGGGGGCCCCATTCATTTCTCTGATGTCAGTCACAGTCATCTCCCTCTAGGGCCGGCCTGGAGACCACTAGAGACATCCTGCATCTCCTCCCAAAGGTTCTCTGGCTCTCCTTTTTCTCCATGCCATCCCCGCAGCCCATGGGCCACTCTACACCCTTCATTTCTGCCAGGTGTCCTGTCAGGCAAAGCTGGTTTATTTGAGGTCATGCTGGCAGCTAAGCCCAAGAGCCTGCTGCCTGTGCTGTTAACCTTGCCAAGTTGAGCTGCATCTATTTTTTTTTTTTTCCTCAATCATTCCTAGAAATATCAATTCTGGAAAACTGTTTTCCCACATAAGGTTTTGGCAGCCAATCCTCAGCAGTTACCTCATTCTTTGCTCTGCTGCCATCTGAGAGAGTGTACCAGGAAAAACAGTGCACCTGTAGGCAGAGCAAATGCACAGAGGGTGAAGGATTGGATACACTCTTTATCCTGACAGGCTTATGGAGGAAGGTCTCCATGGAGTTAAAGAATGTTAGTGCGTGCTTCCAGAGACCCGAGACTCTGCCTAGCCCAGTTCCATCATTTCACACATAAGAAAACTGGGCTGAAGGAAGCATTTTCTGCAGGTGATAGCTAAAAATATTTGCAAATGGTTGAAGGAAGAAAGAAAGGAACAAGTGGACAAATGAAAGAGAGAGAGAAAGAGATGGATTCAGAAGTGGAAGAGAGAGGACAGGAAGTGAATTTGTAGAGCACAGAGCAAGACCAGAAAAAGAATGAGAGGTAAGAGATCTCTGTCACTAAGTGTCCCAGTTCATGCTATGTGTCCCAGTTCATGCTATGTGTCCCAGTTCATGCAGGCTGCTATAACAGAATACCACAGACTAAGTGACTTGGAAACAGCAGAAATTGCTTCTCCCACTTTCAGGGGTTGGAAAGTATAAGATCAAGGCACCAGCAGGTCCCATGAATGGTGAAGGCCGCATCCTGGTTCAGGATGGGCATCTCTCCTCCTTTCCAATGCAGAAGGGACAAGAACACTCCCTGGGGTCTCTTTCATGACAGCACTAGTCCCATTCATGAGGGCTCCATCTCATGACCTAATCATCTACCCCAAGGCCTCACCTTCAAATACCATCACAATGGGGATTAAGTTTCAACATACAAAGTTGAGGTGGACACAGACTGTTCAGTCAGCAACACAAGGTGTTCACTCCTCTCCTGCTCCTCTCAGGTCAAAATGTAGCCGCTGGTCATCATTCCCATTTTTTGGTCCAGGCAGCAATTGCTGAAAATAAGCTGTTCACGACTCTTCTATATTATTGACAATGAATCATAAAGGGAGAGCTAGAGAGAGACTTAGAAAGCATATGGTCATATCCTCATATTTTAGACATGAGAGACTAAGACTTGAAAAAAAGTGAAATCGCTTTCCCAGAATATCCAATCGCCATGGGATGGTCACAAAAAGAAAATGCAATAAAGACAGACCCTGATCTGCTTGTCCTTGAGCATTCTTTTCCCTCCTGAAATAAGTCCAAACGATGTGTGAGCACACATACACCCTTGCATCCGTACCTACTGCAGGTATAAAGAGTTGCTAAATATACTGCTTCAACAGCTGGGATTTTACAGTTGACTTTTTACAAGGTGTTTGTGGTTTCTTAAAATGTGTTAGGCTCCCTTCTTTTTTCTTCCTCTGAGGTTTTTCAATTTCACATGGGATTTAAGCATAAAAAGACTGACGTGGTGGTCAAGACAGTTACTGCAGGGTTACTTTGAAACAGCAAATCCAAGTTACCAGCAATGAATTCAAGCTTGGGTTAGTGTAATGTCATATCACCTCACTCTGAGAAAGAGTGCTCAAATAAGGTCATCAGAGCCAAGTCAGCCACTCAGAGGCCCTGCTGAAGATGTTCCCCTGGGTGTCCAACTGTGCACCTATTAGGAGGAATTCCCTTTGAAGTCAGTAGGAGGTAAGAACTGAAGCCAGCAACACAGTGAACTCAGGAGCAGAGGTAGAGTAAGCAGCCCTATTCTTTGTCATTCAATTTAGCTCAAGGAGTCCATGATACACACACCCTCACCCCCTAGGGGAATGAGCTCATCCAGGAAACCAGACACTCACTGAGAAAACTAAGGGATAGCCTACAGGTATTCCAGGGCCTCACACAGGGCTTCCATCTCCTACAGAGCTGGCCCCCTGTCTTCCTCTGGCTCATCAGTAGCACAAACATACACCACACAGGAATGAGCCAAAAATGGAGTTGGACACTCTGCTGGAGACCTCCCTCAAGGGGCTGACAATCTGATAAGAAAGGCAGGAGGGATTCACAAAAGGCTGAATAATTACACACCTAACATAAGCAAAGCACCAAGGAAGCTAGTGAAGCAATAAATAATTGCAGAGTTAAGAGAAGGGCACTGTTGTAAATGGCCATGAAGTTTGAGGCCCTTCTCTCCTTTGATAGGATCTAAATCCTTTTCCACCTTTGATTCTTACAGGTCATTATTTAGGGCAGTCTTATAGCCCATTCTCATTATAATAAGGAAGGGAAAAGAAAGCAGAAAAATCTAGCCCCTGGAGTAGGAATCTGGATTCCAAACAGAAGTTGAACCACTGGGATGCAGTAGTACTGGGATTAAAAAGACCACAGAAACATAACACACAATGGAGGAGCCGCCGTCCTCACTAAGGGTTAAATCCCAGCAAGAGTGTAGGGTCAGGGTAGGATCCTTAGGTGGACTCCAGGGCTGTCATGAGCAGTCAGGTAGAGGTCAATGAGCAGAACAGTAAGGAAGAACATGGTTACTATCCAAGAAGTAAAGCAGTCTTATAATGTGGCTAGACAGATTTAGCTAGAGATGCTGGCAGAGTAAACAAATAAAAGACAAAGAAGAAGCCAGAAGTCGTGGCACATGCTTGTAATCCCAATACTAAGGAGGCTGAGACAGGAGAATCTCAGGTTCGAGGACAGCCTCAGCAAATAGTAAGACTCTCATCAACCTAGCAAAACCTGGTTTCAAAGTAAAAACAAACAAACAAAAAAAATAGGGCTGGGGGTGTAGTCTGAAGGTAGAATACCCCTAGATTCAATCCCCAGTGCCAAAAAAAAAGGACAAGGACAAAGAAGGACATAAATAGAAGTGGCAATGGGGTGTTATCTAAAAGGTGTTATCTAAGGAATTCAGAGGGATTAAATGAGGATGTGAAAGATGTGAATCAGATAGTACCAGGAAGCAGAAAGGAGACCAGACATACCAGTGTCAGAACAGGCTCCAGAAAAGCTTCCTTTTATCTGCATTTGTTGCCCATATGGTGGGGACAGCTCCTCCATCCCAACAGGAAAGATGGGTGCAGGAATCTGACACCAAGCCATGAATGAGAATTTGGAGTAAATAACTAACAGGCTGAGCCTCTCTGTGATCTGGAGCTGGACCTGATAACAGAGTTCACACTCAGTGATACCGTTAATGAGGGCCACTAGCATAAGATAATAGTGTGCATGACCAGTAATAGCTTCTCAAAAAGAGATGTTCAAAATGAAATAGAAGCAAAACTCAAATCTTCCATTGAAATAATAATTTGTTTTCAAAAAAAATATATCTTCTTCAAAAGATCTTGAGGAAAGAGGTTGCACTAACAAGGCAATGAATTTTGAGTTAAAATACCAACCATACCTCAGAATTGTGATTGCTCAGTCCACATGGGCCTCAATTACCTGGCTCAGCATGTATAGGTGATTCTCTTTTTTTTTTAACAATAAATATCTCTGGGTTGTCTAATTTCACACACACACACACACACACACACACACACACACACACAAAATGACTAGATTATAAGCAGAAGAATGAAAAGCCTCAAAATAACAAAGGAGGATATGGGAATAGAATGGTTTCATGTTTCTTCTCATCCTTAAACCAAAGTGTGCTTCCAGTTCAAAGATGCAAACCTCTCCTGGCTCCCTGGCCCTTGGTTTGCACTGCTGGACTCTGGAAATAGAAAGTGAAAGAGAAAAGATACAACATCCTCAGTTAGCCTGCCCTGCATTCAAATCCTGGCTCTGTCACTTAATTGTGATCATTAATAGTTAATAATTGTTGAGTTAAATACTACCATTGCCCTGTCTTTTTATTTGGGGTGTGTGTGTGTGTGTGTGTGTGTGTGTGTGTGTGTGTGTGTTTATGTGAGTGTTACTAGGAAGTGAACCTGGGGCATTCCGCCTCTGAGCAACACTCACTTCCCTTTTTTATTTTTTATTTTAGTTAGTTAATTAGTTAATTTGGTAATGGGGATTGAACCCAGAGGCATTCTACCCCCAAGCTACATCCCCAGCCCGATTTTATTTCTTATTTTGAAACAGGGTCTCGCTAGGTTACTGAGAGTCTTGCTAAATTGCTGAGGCTGGGTTAGAACTGCAATCCTCCTGTCTCAGCCTCCCAAGTACTGGGATTACAAGCACATGCCACTACTCCTGCCCTTTATTTTTTATTTTGAAACATAAACTCCCTAAACTGCTGAGGAGGCTGGCCTCCAACCTGCTATCCTCCTGTCTCAGCCTTCCAAGTGCTGGGATCACAGGCATGCACCACCATACCTGGCTGTTTCTCTCCATTTTATATATATGAAAACTAAGACAGAGAGAGTTTGGTAACTTGACTGAGGTCACAGTAAGTGGTGAAGCTGGACTTGATTCAATTTTATGTCATGTCCCTTAACCTAAATGCCATATTACTCTTAGGTCTTGAATTTAGACTCTGGTCAATTTAGGTTTTGGAACCTGGTTTCCTCATCAATAATATGGAAATATGCTCTCTCTCTTGCAAAGCCAATGGGAAAATTAAATGATGTAATACATGTAAAATTTTTTATGCAGCTGTTGGCCCATAACAAATAATCGTCAGATAGTAGCTATATTTGATAGGAGATTATTTTTATGATCTCTAAGACTTAAGTCATACAGCTACATTTCCATTAGTAAGAATAAATATAGTAAGCTTTTCATTAGTAAGAGAATCACAATTCCCATTTGACTTCTTTTACTTATCTAACTTGAGAACAAAGTCAAATGCTTAAAAGATAACTAATGAGAGGTTGGTTTTAGTCAGGGACTACAAAAACAAAAACAAAAACAAAAGGTTAAATGGATGCTAAATAAACTGTGGCCTCAATCGAGAAGAGTGGCTTGTCTTGACCTAAAACATCACATGTTCATCCTCACATAAGTGAGTTGGCTGGCTATTGGACCAAATTCCTATGAACACCATTACTGTACCAACACCACTTCTACCATAATTACCAGGACTCTACGCTCTGCCCGTCTTCTTTTTCTTCTTCCTTGTTAACAAAAGCCAAATTTTATTCAAAAGACCCTCTAGTTACAGGTTCCAAAGAGATGACTACTCTCCACAGCCCTAGGCAGTGAATACTTATCTGTACTACTGGTGGTCTCCTCTTTCCCCTCCCCAGTGGTTTACTTAACAATGGGCTTGTGAAAGGAACTTTGATAGACAGTCTATGGGGGACTTTGAGAAAAGGTCTTTCACTTTCTAAAATAAACACTGAAGAAGGAACTTCCCTCCTTGCCTTTGCATATGACTCTTGAAACTATAGTCCCTAGTTTGAAATCATGAGGGGAACCACTGTAAATGATAAATCAATATTTCAATAATAATAGATGATAAATCAATAGGAACATAAGAATAATGAGAACAAGAATTCTTGATGAGCCACTGCAGGTAATAATTAACCTTGAATGTACACTAACAAGAAACCTTCTAGTCTTGTTAGTGAACTCTTACTTTACTCATTGTTCTTTAAGCTTTTTGAAGTTAGATGTTCTATTATCTGAGGCTCAGTGTATCTTAACTGATATCCAAACCCAGTAGTCTGAATCTTGGGAGTCCAAGATAGCAGATAATCCAACATGATTCTTTCCAAAAGCAAATGACTAAGGGGGGAAGAAGGAAAAGCAACATAGTACAAAGAAAGTAGAGGAACTGAGAACATTGGAGGAATCCTCTGATCCTGGCCTTCTTACAAATGGTCTTTCCAGTTCTTGTTCCACTCATACGACCATTTTGCTACCCACATCAGTTCGCTCATTACAAGTTATCTATAGGTATCCCCTGATCCCCCTGAATGTGGCAGGGGAACTTCAGATTCAGTTGCAGTCCTGGAAAAATTACTCCAGAATGGACACATCCCATATATAAATACATATATATTTTTTTTTTCTAAAATATGCCTTCTCTCTCCTTATATGCAAACAAAAATACCATAGCCCACTGGCTTTCATTGAGCTCTCACAGGACCAGCAAGACCTAGAAAGCAACTCAGTCGGACTGGAGCAGGGATGGGTGAGCTGTCTCAAACCAATAGGTGTATCTCCCTGGCCATGAGCAGCATCATCATAAGAAAGTGTTGGCTGAGCAGGCACAGCCATGCAGAGTGAAGTACAGGAGCTTCTTAGAGTCACTTCATGAAAATCAAGGAAAAGTGGAGACTAACAGTAACAGCCTCCGTTTATCAGAGGTGGATGGAGGGCTGTTGTGAGCAGCTGTTCTCTTACACCACTAACAACAGGATTATATCTGGGAACAAAATTCTCCACAGTAAAGTTTGTGAGAATAAACACATATTATGGAAGGACATTATAAAAAAAAATCTTCCTTGGAGACATTTTGTGTTTCTTTCTTACCAAACTATATGTATTAAATGAATACACACACACATATTTATGCACATGCACACTTGCATACATACACATATATAAAGATGTGAATAGATGATGAGGAAGAGATAGACAGATACTATATACTTATAAAATGGAAGAGACAATAGTTAAATACCGTCGTGCACAGAGATAGACAAGTTACTCTCCAGTCCTAATAATCCGTGAGAGGCTATCTCCTAAGGACACTCTCCATCCCCACCTCATCACTGATTATTGTCATCATGAATTATTCTTGCACTGGTTAGTCAGTTCCTTTCTTCACAGGCTCCACTAAAGCACTGGCCCTGCAATTTCAGCTGTACTTCTTCCTTACTTCTGCTTCTGGTATCCTCTTTATTTCCCTGGGTGTCTGGTTTCATCCTTTCCCCCTCTCTTCTTAATCCATCATTCTTTGTGAGACAGTGTTGGCTGAGCATTGCACAATAGGCCTTGTCTCACCCTATTTACCATGCCCATTAAATCTATTAGTCTCAGTACACCATCAGCTTTTAAGAGTGCCCCTTTCACAGGCCCCCTTCTTACCTGTTCTAATGACATTGTTCCCTCTCCCACTGCCCTTTGAACACTCATGTCATTAAGCTCCAATTTCACTTTGCTTTTGATAATGACAAGATGGCTGCCCTCTCTAAGCTTACTCTGGAGCCTAACAGAGAGACTTTCACAGCAGCAGCCACAAGAGATGCTATTGATTGCTCCCTTTGCCTCTCCTTCCCTCAAGGTCCCAGAGCTGCTGTGAGTGTGACTTTCTCCCACCCATGATTGGCCCATTCCCCACAGCAAGAACCTGTCACTTATGTGCAGCCCCAGCAAGTGAGCTCACATAGGCTGTTTTAATTGGTATTCCCATTCACACTGCCAGGCGGTGAATGCCTTCCAGCCCTTTCCCTCTTCCCCTTTCCTCCTAGTAAACATTCTGCTCAGATGTTTAACTCCCATTTGTGCCATCAAATATTTACTTACGGAGTGTATTTTAACTGCCAGGCTCTGAGCTAGGTGTTAGGGAGACAAGATAGATGAGATTTAGTCCCCTCTACAAGGAGATTCCCACCTGGGCATGGGGGAGGGGGAAGGCCGGTCTGCCAACTAATGGGTAAGATATAAAGACCTCATTATTTTTATCCAGGCCAGAGGGAATCCACTCACACCAGGTTGGGCTTGGATGTTTCATGGAAAATGAGAGAAGTCTGTCCATAGCAGAGTCAAAGCAGACTTCCCCAAATAAAAATGTATCTTGGTTCAAAACCTGGATCAGCCACAAATCTGAGAAACCTAAAGGAAGCCATCTGTGGTTTCAACAGAGCCTGGGTGTCCTCAGTTCTGAAGGTACTACCTCCCAGGTGCTATTTTGAGGGTAAAATGGAACAGTACCTGGGAGGTTGTTAGAACAGCCCCTGACATAAATGTCCATTGAGGGTACACATAGTTTTCACATTTCCCAGAAACTCTAACTTTTGAAGCCCAATATCTCTCCCTGAAACTGTTTCCCCAGGTAACATAGAATGAGTGCCCTCCCCTCAAGAGTGTGTTTGTTTGATTAAATACATGGACCAGATCAGCTTCCACTTCACCTGGGTTGAGGCAGCTTGATTAATTCATCACCAGCACCCATCTCTGGAGACATGGTGCCCATCAGATTTGGGGCACAGAGAATTAGAGTCTCTTCTGGGAATTTATTCATATCATAAAGTAGAGCTGGATTTATTACCATTGACAGTTTCTCTCAAGGGGAGCCTAGGACTTGAACAACAAGGATGTTCCAGGTCAGCAGAGAGCCATATTAATAGACTTTCTATGGAGGCCTCACATTGACTGCCTGGGTAGTAAAGGCTTTGAATCCATCTCCTGCTGCATTGCACTGTGACAGAACACCTCACCTTCACCCCCAGGATGGAGGCTCTTTCAAAAACACCCTCCACATCCTACCATCCTAATAACTGCACAATATCAACTGAAGCACAGTTAAAAATAATTATTGAACCATGTACAGACCACCCCAGCATTTGTAATTACAGATCATACCAGAAAAATATAACTTCTTTTATTTTGCCTGTATTCAAGACAATATTATCAGGATTGTCAGGAAAGAATAATGCTGTAGTCAAAAGAATATTCAATGCCCCTTCAGGCACTTTTCAGAATTCAGGGTGTTAGCACATATTTAAAAACCAAATACAGAAAAAAATGCATAACTTAGAGAGCTCAGGTGCTAAATTAGCAGAAGCTAAAAGAAAGAATGAGTCAGGGAAATACTTCCCCTGAATGCAATCTAGCCTTTAGCCCCAACTTTTCCAAATCTTATCAATGCACTGGAGTATGGTGTTGATGCTAAAATCACCTGACAACTTGTAACTCAACTATAATCAGATAGACACAAGCTACAAGTGTCTATTTTTATACACCAGCAGTGATTCCCTCAGGAGACCCAGCCCTCCTTTCAGCAGACCCCTTGTAATTCCCTAGAACATTTCCCTCCTGTGGATGTTCCATTCTCCTGCTAGATGCCCTCGGAAAGTTGCCTTCCAGTTTCCAATCATTTCAAGCAGCTGTCTAGTGTGGCTTTCAGGCTCAAACCATTGTGGAGGATCCCCATTATCACTCAGTACCATCACTGACTGGTGAGAAGACAATGCCTGGCAGGAAACTGCAATCCTGGTATCCATCAGCTTCCCAGGAAACCAGGATGCCCTGCCTGCCACTGTGCACAGAATTTTCCCTGGGGGCTCTGACTGCTGAGCCATCAACATACCAAGAGGAACAGCTTTGTTCAGCCCTCTGCTCTTCTTGGCAAAGGCTGTATCATTTGTTCCATTACCATCAGAAAGCATAAGCCAAAAGTAGTTACAAAAAAACACCAATAACACAGCACCAATACAACATTAATTCTAAGTAACACTGCCTAGTGCCCAGCTCCAGACCGGTCCCATTTATTTCAAGAAATATTCCATTTATGAAAAGCACTCACAAAAGGCTTGTGAATTGACTGAGTCTTTGATTGGTCTAGAATCAATCTATTGAACACTATGAAATCCACGTTTTTATATAAGTGGATAGAATTTTCATAGCAATGTCATTTGTTGCCAGGGGACTTACTCAGCCCACATTTTACAGAAAGAAAGATACTGTCACTGAGGTTCCTGACAAAGAATAGGAAGGAGGGAAGGAAGGAAGGGAGTAAGGGAAGAAGGAAGGAAGGAAGGAAGGAAGGAAGGAAGGAAGGAAGGAAGGGAGGGAGGGAGGGGAAGGGAAGGAAAGGGAAAGAGGAAAGAGAGTGGGAGACAAGGAGAGAGGGAAGGAGGAAGATGTTCTTATGGGATATGGCTTTTATAATTAAAGAAAAAATCAGCATTAGCCTATACTGTTGGTGGAAGTTTATAATCTGATGCCATTTGAAGTTAAGATTTGTTTTGAAAGAGTGGCCAATAATTAATTGTTAGTGCTTTGTTTCAAGCTCACTCTTCAACCATCTTTTCCTTTCTCTTCACTAATGGCTTTCGAAAGCAATTCAGTTTCTGTAGGAAGTGTTGAAAGAAGATGGGCCCTTTAAGGAGAACAAACACGCAGAATGGGTTTTGCAATTTAGGAAAATAAGCAACCTGTATGTAACCATTTCTCTCTTAAGGTACCTATTTAGGACCTTCTAACATTGAGTGCACCTTTCCTGGGAATTTAGGGTAACTTCAACTTTTTGGACTTTTCTAGATGAAGAAGCCGAAAGTAGTTTACCCTTCCATGGAAATAATCACATTGACTTGACATGACAGAAGAAGTCAACTTTCTTTGGAAGGCTGTCCAACCCTTGATTCCCTGACACTCTCCTTTTGCATGAATTTCTTCGTATGACCCCAACACCAAGGTCCCTAGGAGTCTGTTTTATCAGTGAGATAAAAAAAAGATTTGAACTTGTTGCTATAAGATCTGAGTTCAAGAACTGGTGCTTCTTTTCAAGGTGAGAAAGACACTTTAAGCTTCCTGAGACTGAGGGTCCTCATCATACCATCAGGTGTCAGAACTCACATTTTTCCCTTCAGCCATTCTCTCTGATTCCTCACTAAGGTACCACTGTTACTAGGTAAAGAAGAGGAACAGAGGAGATGTGAGTCCAAGCAGAGCCATATGTTCTGAGCAATTTCTAGGATGTCAATTTTTCCATTAATCTTTCTGATTTTCACCAATCAGGTAGAATGATCCATAGGAAATAGGATTCAAAACACTGTAATATATAGTATGAGCTTTGTTACTTGAACTGGGCAGCCCCATTGTGTTTTCAAAAGGCCTTCAATCATAATAGAACTGGTTCTCCTCTCTATGGAAGTATGGAATTACAGTATCTCTAAAATGCATTTCATACGTTCTTCTCAGAATGCTGATACATTTGTAATATAGCTTTCTCCTGACATGACCAATGATATGTACCTGAGAAATACCTGGCCAACACTAGGGAAACTGCTACAGATTAGACAAGATCAAATGCCTGAAGTTACAACATGTTTGGGTTCCATTAGCATTGAATCTCTAGGCAGAAGAACATGCAGATTCATGAGAAAAAGAGAGACAGAAAGAAAGACAGTCTGATGGATGGGGGAGAGAACAGATCATTTAGTTGCATAAAGATTAAGTAAGCACTTCCTTTTAAGTTTATCTATTAAATTATCTTTTTTAGACTTTTTCATTTTCTGTCTTTCTATATCCTAACTCATTCACCCAGTGAAGGAATGGTTAATGGTGTCTTGACTTTTTCACTTTTATTTGTTGAATATTCCTCACAGTTACTGGGCATTGAACACACTGGTGCTTTCCCACTGAACCAGCATCTTACTAAGTTGTCCAGGTTGGCCTTGGAAGTGCAATCCTCCTGACTCAGTCTCTCAAGGTGCTGGAATTATAGACGTGCTCCACTGCACCTGGCTGAATATTCAAATTGGATAAATTCACCTATATTAAAGATTTTCTCTTAGGCCTACGGTAAGATGGCACTTCTCTCTCCCATGCAATTGGGCAGAGACATGTAATTTGTTTGGGCAATGAAACATGAGCAAAAATAATGTGTATTTCTGTGGAAAAATATACATTGAGACAGACAATTTTTGTAGACTTCCTTCATCCTACCAATAGACTAGCAAATCTCCAGACAATGGAGATTCCATCAACCTGGCTCCAGATTGAGAAAACCTGCAGCAGATCCCTAGACCACAGTCAGCAAGAAATGGAACTTTGTGCTTTGAGCCTCTAAAACTTGGGGGTTCTTATTGCAGTATAACCTAGCCTATCCTGACACATGTTCTTGTTACTTATTTTATGATTACTTTAAGGCTGTCAAATACTGCTATTTATAGCAAAATTTTGCAAAGCATAAAATTTAAATAAATAAACAAATGGATTTTAGGCTTTCAGATACTGCTGCTTAGAGTAAAATTTTGCAAAACATAAAACTTCTAAATTTTAAATAAATAAACAAATGGACTTTTCAAAAAGTGTTCCATCCACAAAGAGCTTTTAATGATCTTCTGCTGGGTATAGTTTACCAGTTGCAGTTTCATCTAAACAGAATCTTCTGTATATTTATAGCACATTGGTTCTAAGAGAAAATGTTGTTCAGAAAAAACAGAGAAATACTTCTGGTTCCATCATGCACATTTTTCAAGAATTACTACTAGTGAATAGCTCCTATATAACAGTATATAACAGCTATATACTTGCCAGAAATAGACACTAGCAAAGTAAAATGATTATTGTCGTGATTATTTTATCATCTTCAATATCCTGTAGCTAAGCCCTCCATGATTGGTGACACCAAATAAAACTTAGCCAGTTCAAAGTAGGCTTATAAATCTAACAATCCTAGGAGGTTGAATCCATAGAAATTAACTAGATTGATCTAAAAATATTTTTAGATGAACATTTTTTGCTGAAGAAAGGAATTCAATATAGGAGAATGTAGATGTAAATAAATACTGCCTAGCCTTTTCTAAGCAAAGCTTTATCCAGCTATTGGCATCTTCAATGTGATAACATAATCACTAATTTGACCTCTGCTCCATCTCCCATGTTCTGGAAACATCTGGCAGAGGCTTCAGATTTGTGGTTTCTTAATCTGGCAAAAATCCTCTCCTAAATTTGAAATTCTGCCCAATAGAAGAAAAGTCAAGAATAGAAGTATTTTCATTCTTCAAATCATATGAGTGGACAACAGAGAATCTGGATTATTCCAAAATATTTTCAGAAGCAAAGGAACTCAACAAGGAGAGATCTCAGCAGAGAAGAGAGCATTGTGTTAATTTCCTCATGTGTTTTTATGTCTAACCATATGAGTAAGCATATGAACACCATACTTTGAACAGGCTTCAAAGTTATGACAGCCTATTATTGGCACACATTAATTCCAGTATAAAGTAAATATTAAATCCAGTATAAAACAAAATTCATTGGTATCATCTCTTTACAAATCATTTTCTTTTTGTTGTGATAAGAATCAAAGGGTTCCTTTTTCATTATTTCTCTTTTCCTGCTATTGTTTTTATGTCTATAAATCATTTGTCATAAAAAGCAGCTGTTCCCATCAAATTCTTCTCTACTCCATCATAATCATGATTTAACTCAAAATATCTTCAGTAAGCAGGCATATCTAGTCATGTTGGCTGTAAGGAATAAACATAAAATTAGCATATAATAATCTCATTTAGTTTCAAAAATAAGAAAAAAAAAAGATAGGTCCATAAACCAAAGAAATGCTCAGCCTTCAACTATGCCAAACATTGTTTACTATTTCTCAGTCTTTTCCTGTAGAGAAATATATCTTAAATGTTTTTGATTTCCATTTTCTGTATCCGAACTTTAGAAATTATCAAAATGTACACTAAATATATATACATAGATTTATACATATATATGAATACATACATGTATATATGTATGTATGTATCCTTACCATAATCTTTGTGGTTGCAAAATTCTAAGATCAAGAGGCACTGAGTGTGCAGTTTGTGAGTTAATAAGATGATTGGAAGGTAGTATATACTTTTACTTCTTTTCAACCTTAAATAATAAACTCTTCATATATTGGAAGACAAAATATATTCTTACTTAAAGCTGTGTTTAGCTGTAGCAGTGGTTGGATACCTGTAATCACAATGATTGAAAAGAGGATCACAAGTTCAAGGCCAGCCTGAATAGTTTAGTGAGGTCCTGTCTCAGAATCTAATTTTAAGAGGGATGGGAATGTAGTTCAGTAGTAGAGAACTCCTGGGTTCAATCCCCAGTATTTCAAAAAACTAACTAAATTTTTTTAAAAAAAGATATTCTGAGCCGGGCGTGGTGGCGCACGCTTGTAATCCCAGCATTTGGGAGGCTGAGACCAGAGGATCCGGGTTTGCGGCCAGCCTCAGCTACCTAGTGAGGCACTCTGCAACTTAGTGAGACCCTGTTTCAAAATAGAGAATATAAAAAATAGGGCTGGGGGTAGAATGTCCCTGGGCTCAACCCTCAGTACTGCAAAAAAAAAAAAAAAAAAGATATTCTGGTTAATTAAACTAGAACCCATTATTTCTGTTGTCTTAAGTCTTAGTATGAAGCACTGTCCCATAGTTTTTAAAAATTTTATAGTGAATCTTATAAGGTAAATTATAATTTTTCCTGCTATAGTAAGTACATGTTATTGTGAATAATTTATCCTCTCTTTTAAAATGCAAGGCCTTTCACAGTTTCGAGACAGAACATTCTATATCAATATAGGTGATAGAGATATAACAAAGATTTAGGGCAGTTGTTCTTAACATAAGTAGAGATCAATGTATAAAAATCACCAAGAAGTTTTTTTTCAAACTGCATTTTTTCCTCCTAAGTTGAGATTCAAGAATATGTGTGGTCTAGAAAAATTCCTCTGGTGATTCCAAGATTCTTTGCTTTAGGCGATTGGGTAACTCCTTGAACATAACATAGAAATTTGTGTTTGTTTTTACTAACATTTGGATATTGAATTTTTTTCTTTCTTCTAAAAAAATTATGTGCAGCAACAACAACAACAAAAAACCCTCAAATTAATTTAGAGAATTCATCCACTGAATTCTTAGTTAAGGCCTTAATTGCATGGCTAGTTTTGCCTTTCTATCTATATAGACAAATAGAGCTTCTTTGTCTTTCACCAAATGGGAAACATTTGCTTAGAGAACTGGATCTGGTGAGTTGCCTATCTTCACCAAACACCTCTGCCTTGTATTTAACTGGTTTTGCTGTAGCCTGCCAGGTTAAATCTGCAGCCCATAGACCAGTCCAAAACGCAGAAAGGGAAACACTGTCTTAAAGAAAGAGATTAAAGCATCAGACTGTGCAAACTAGGCTAAAGCCCCAAAACCACAAGATTATCTTGGTGCATATGATTGGGAAGGACTAATTAGAAGAGAGGATGTCATTTTATTTTCTAACCAGCCCTCTCTGATCTGAAGCCATGCCGCCCCCTCACTTGTTACCTAGCAACCCTTCTTTGTATATGTAAGGTTACTCTATTCCTGCATTGTTATTCAATTTATTTGCCATTTTAAGCATCTAGATTCTCTTTAAGACTATCCCACCCAGGAGTATTGGCCTTAGGCTATAAAATACCAGAGGGTAGTTCATTAAATGGATGCAAAAGTCCTTGTACAGGCCACTGCCAACTGTGGATTGGTGCTGAACAAATCCTGTGTATTTTCTCTTGGTTTGGGTAATTATACCAGAGCCCTCCCCCTCTGCAACCCCAGCCAGCCACCCTCTGCCCAACCCAGAAATTGCTGTTATTGCTTTTATCTTGATTGAAAGAATATATGCAGGACTGGTTTCTTTTAACTCAGTGGGAAAAAAATGACTATCAATTTAAACATTAACTGGTGTCCAATCTAATCATGAAGCTAAAAACAGAATTTGCTTCTCTGCACATAGCAGAGCATCTCAGAAAATCACAACCCAACTGAACTTCAGGATTTCACCTAAACCCTAGCAATATGTAAATAGGTAATCAGCTGCATTTGGAAATGTATTTTTTAATCAGGTAGTTTAGATGCATAATCACCTCCAAATCAAACTGCCATTAGAGGCCATTAACTCTTGAAGGCAAGAAGCTCAGTTGGCAGCCAGAATTCTGTCAGAGATACAGGGATGCTGCCTCCATCTTTAATTCTGCAGAACCCTGGGCTTGCACTTATCTTCCAGCTGCCTCTGGGTTTTGTTTTTGTTTTTGTTTTTTCCCTCCTTAAAAAGAGAACTGTGATTCTTTCCTGGTGCCAAATAAGAATTAAGAGGCTTAACCAAACAATGAACGTTCAGCATTCCAGTTCTTAGAAAAGAACTGTTGCCTCTTTGCTGGTCTTATTTTTCCCTCAGTCAGTCATTTGAGAATTGCTTCTGACACCAACAGCCCAAATACCTCCACAAGACCAAATATGCAATATCTAACACAATCCAATACACATACCAATGAAACAATTTGCTGAAAGCAATTGCACAATATTATTCATTCTAAAATAGCCCCCATGGCAAGAACCCACATCCCCACTCAACATTGCAATACCCAAATCATTCCAAAATCTTCATGGCCATTCTTTTGTGGGTTTATTCAGAAAAGGAATTTGAAAGCATTTGTCGTCTACCTCCTACTGTGCTGGTTGGGGGGGGGGGGTAATGACAACAGGTGGACCTAAGTCCTGGGATATGAGACAGTGGGATGTATGGCCTGCCAAATTTAGATAACTCAATTAAAACAGCCCCATTCACTCATGCCAAGTGGGGGGGAAAAATGGAGCTGGGGAAGGGATAGAGGGAGGGTGATTACAGGTGACAGCAACTGTGGCTTTTCTCCCCCAGGGTCATTGGCTATGTTGATATTTCTATAGTATAACTGTGTTACCAGCGAGCATGGTTATTTTTGCCTTTGCCTCATCACTGTGAGCAAGAGGGCAGAGGTGAGCGCCTATAAATTCACACAGCTGCTAGCTGGGAGAGACATTTGGAAAACCAGTAACACAGGCCTTTATTCCACTGAAAGGGTTATTCTTTGAGAAGCATTCTCCCCTTAAACCAAGAGAGCACCCAGTCTCCTGCAAAACCTTCCCAAGTTAAAGCAAAGCACAATTTCTAGTTCTTGTGCCAGCCGGAGGTATGCAAAGATTTTTCTCAGCAGGAAGTCACTCATCGACATCACATGAATATTTAAACAATGGGAAGCCAGCAAAAAGATTCTTTCACGCTGCAGGATGATAGTGACTTCTGAAATTATCACAATTATCATTCCATTATTGCAAAACAAATGACCTGATTTATTATGCTCTGCGTCTGCTCATCTCTGGATCTCTTCCTGATAGATTACACAACCGGTTACTTAGGCATTCTACACAAACAGCATTTGTATCGACTACTTCATTAATATTTTGATTATTATAAATCTCAGGAACTCAATCCATATCCTAGGCTAGAGTCAGCTCTTCCCCAGCTTCTGTCCCTGAAGAAAGAAGATCAGAGAATTTTAGAGTGGGATATGGTGAGGTCGTCTGCAGAATGCTGGGAAACCAGTTAGCTCATC
>PVLC010024822.1:0-24190 GCA_004027655.1 Graphiurus murinus | reverse complement strand
TTTTTTTCAGAACTGGGGATGGAACCCAGGAGCATTCTACCTCCAAGCTATACCCCTAGCTCTATTTTTTATTATTTATTTTGAAACAGGGTCTCACTAAGTTACAGAGGGCCTCCCTAAGTAGCTGAGGTTGGTCAGGAACCCGTGATCCTCCTGTCTCAGCCTCCCAAGTACTAGGATTACAAGTGTGCGCCACCACGCCTGTCTAATGTCATGGATATACAAAAGATCATTAGGGCTGTTATGAACAACTATATGTTAACATATTGGAATACTTAGAAGAAAGGACAAATTTCTGTATATATACAACTTATCCAAATTGAACCAGGTGGACATTAGAAACCTGAATAGACCAATAACACATAACAGAATAAGCAAGAGAAAAAAATAAAAGGCATGCAAATAGGAAGAAATAAAATTATCTTTGCAGATGATATGATTCTATACATAGAAAAACCTATAAAGACCACCAAAAGATGATTAGAACTGATAAACGAATTCAGTCTAGTTGCAGGATACAAAATTACCATATCAGTAACATTTTTATACACCAATAGTAAGGTTGCCGAGAAAGATATCATAAAAACAATTTCGTTCACAATTACTACAAAGAAAAAAAAAACTTGAAACAAATGAACAAAAAATAAAATACCTAGAAAAAATTTAACCAAGAAAATAAAAGAATCCTACAATGAAAGTTACAAAGCACTGGGAAAATAATTGAAAACACACACACACACACACACACACACACACACACACACACACACACAATGGAAAGACATCCCGTGTTCATGGTTTAGAAAAATTAATATTATTAAAATGTCCATACTATTCAAAGCAATTTATATTAGTGCATTCTCTATCAAAATACCAATGATATTCTTCACAGAATTAGAAAAAAAAATCCTAAAATTATATGGATGCACAAAAGACCCTAAATAGTCAAAGCAATCTTGAACAAAAAGCACAAATGTAGAGGCATCACAATACCTGATTTCAAGACATATTACAGACCCGTAGTAACTAAAACATCATGGTACTGGCATAAAACAGACACATAGCCTGGCATTGTGGTTCAAGCCTATAATCCCAGCTACTTGTGGAGAGGGGCTGAAGCAGGACTAATGCAAATTTGAGGCCAGACTGGGGAACTTAATGAGATCTTGTCTCAAAATTAACAAATGAAAAAGGGTTGGGGTATAGGTTAGTGGTAAAATACCCCTGAGTTCAGTCCCCAAGACCAACAAGAAAAAAAAAAAGAAAAGAAAAAAAGAAACACCAAACGCAGACAGAGAGGCCAATGGAGCAGAAGAGAAATTCCATAAATAAACCAAACACATCTACATCCAGCCAAATGTGCTCAAAATGTACACTGGAGAAAGGACAGCCTCCTCAGCAAATGGCGCTGGGAAATGCTGATGGAGATGAGTATGGCTTAGAGGTGACATCAATGCAAAGAGGTGTCTGAGGGGTGGCCTTCGGGATACAGACTAAGCATGCATGATCCCAGTGTGTGCCATTTGTTGAGTTCAATCCTTTTCTTGCTCAGCTTCTTTATTTTCCTCATTCCATCCTGAAGGTTATCCAGTAAGACTCAGCTCTGAGCAATGATGGCTCTTCTATTTCATTCACTAGAATCAATTTCTGAATTTAGACCAAAATGTGCTTCAGTCTGCTTCCTGCCACACAAAGCAACATTTGTCCCCAGGTCTTGGTAAGAAGTCTCTCAGTTTCAGAACACTCCTGCTCCCCGTTTGTGAACCCTTTGAGGAGAGGACTGTGTCTTTTCATCGCTGTGTGTTTGGCAATGCCTTTGGAGTATAGTAGAGTCTCAATGAGTGTCTGTTCTTTTGCCAAGTTTTTGATCCGGTGTGTGTCTTCCTCTGTGTCAGTGTGGCTTTATCACAAATTAACATCTAAAAAGTCCATTGTTGATGGACTTTTAGATATTATCCAGTATAATAGTATAATGGATATATATCATATTGGACACACGGATATATATATATATATATATATATATATGACACAAATTAACATCTAAAAAGTCCATTGTTAATATATAAATATATATGATTCTTATCTAAATTCATATAATTTTATACCACACACACAAGAAAGGGAGAGAAGCCCATCATTACCATAAAAACTGTGATTCAGCCTTATCCACTATACAGAATAAGTGGGGAAAGACTTATGTGAATTATGTCAGCAATTTTTTAAAAGAAAAGAAAATCTCCACATATATATTATATATAGATATACACATATATATGTATATACACACACATATAGAGAGATATATAGTTATAGATATATAGATCAACACTAGACTTTTTAGATGTTAATTTGTGTCATATATATGTATATATAGTGTCATATATATATATATATAGTGTGTGTGTGTGTGTGTGTGTGTGTGATTTTTTGGTACTGAGGGTTATGTGCCACCTTGCCTGGCTTATTTTGTTCTTAAGAAGGTAGAGTAGTGTAGTAAGTGTATGTTACCAATATCAACATCCCAGATTTAATTTTGAATGACAGTTGCCACATGTCATTCTTGTAGAAGTTTGATGACAGGTACAGAAGATGCTATTAAGAGTGTTGCAAAGCCAGGCGTGGTGGCGCACGCTTGTAATCCCAGCATTTGGGAGGCTGAGACCAGAGGATCCAGGTTTGCGGCCAGCCTCAGCTACCTAGTGAGGCACTCCGCAACTTAGTAAGACACTGTTTCAAAATAAAGAATAAAAAATAGGGCTGAGGGTGTAGCTCGGAGGTAGAATGCCCCTGAGTTCAATCCCCAGTACCACAAAAAAAGTGTTGCAACTTCCCATGAGACTATAATTATTTCAAAATTAAAAAGCTGGCTGGGTATGGTGGTGCACACCTGTAATTTCAGTACTTGGGAGGCTAAAACAGGAGGATTCCAAGTTTCAGATCAGCGTCAGCAATGCAGCAGGACTCTCAGAAGTCCAGTGAAACGAAAAATAAAAAAGGGCTGGAGGTATAGCTGGAGGTAGAATGCTCCTAGGTTCCATATGAGTCACACACACACACACACACACACACACACACACACACAAATAATAATAATAAAAAGAAATAAAAGAATAGATGTCCAGACTTTAAAGATTTCCTGCATTTGTTATGATAATAATTAGAGCTGAACTTTGAAAAATGAGCAGGAGTCAGGCTGGGAGGAGAGGGATGAAGGGACAGTGTTCCAGGTGGAGGAAACAGCCTATTCAATGGGGCATTTGAAGTACTGGAAGAAGGACGTGTGGTTAGAACATGCTGAACAAGACAGAGAGTGACACCCTGGGCAGGGTAAGCAGGGATGCCTGATTTCCTCTGGGATCACTACCTTATAAAATGGAGATTAGGATTATTTTAAACTGAGAACCAGATCCTGAACTGTGATGATCCTTCCCTCTCAGAACTCAGCCACCTTGCTATGAAAAAAAAGTCAAAGTCACATGGCAGCTCCGTGTCTTGAGCCCCCTGAGCTTCTGCCCATGGCCAGCATGGAATGCTGGAGACATGCGTAGGCCAGGTGGGCCTTCAGGTGACTGCAGTCCAGTCAGCGTCTGACCAAACCATCCTGAGACAAGAACCACTCAGCTGAGCCCAGTCAACCCATTCAACTATGAGATCAGTTACAGTTTGAGTCTGAAGGTCCTCCAAAGTCTTGTGTGCTCAGAGGTGGGGCCTTAGGGTTGTGATTGGATCCTAGGGCTCTCAACTTATTGGTGGATCAATCCATTGATGGACTGATGGACTGCTGGGCGATGGGACCTAATTGGGGGAAGAAGTAGGTCACTGGAGGTATACCTCGGAGGGTTCATCTACTCCCGGGCATATTCAGTCATTGTCATATTTTCTCTCTCTCTCTCTTCCTCCCTCCCTTCCTCCCTCACTTCTTCCTGGCTGCCATGAGCAGCTTTCCTTTGCCCCACCCTTCTGCGATGATGTTTCTCCCTTAGACCATGGACTGAATTCTTTAAAACTATGAGCCAAAATAGACTTTTCCTCTCCTCAGTTGTTCTTGTCAGGTATTTTACTCACAGTAACAAAAAGCTGATTAATGCAAGATCATAAAAACAAACAATAATCCTTTTAGTTCTGTAGTCTAGAAAGGACTTTCACTGACCTCAGCTCTGTTGTTCATCAGGAGACTCCCTCTAGACTGCAATATCTTGCTGGACAGCTGGTGCACCATTGTACACAGCACCTCTATAGATAACTGGCACATTGAAAGTCCTCAATAAAAATATTTATTAAATGAAAATAAAAAGGATTTCTTACTCTTGGGGGAAAAAAGAGTAAACAAAAGATTTTCTTGGAGCACTTTCTGGACCTGAAATCCTTTGTCCCACTTGGAACTTCTAACACTAAGGTGAAAGACCTTTGTCCTTGGAGTCTGGAGAAATCAGAATAGCAAAGAGAAATGCAGGAATGCTTACAGGTTTGTGCAAAGGGCAAAGATACATGATGAAATATTTTGACCCAGACTCTTTCAAAAGAGCCAGTTTTAGTCATAAGGAAAAGTGACCTTTGAGTTGAAAACTGAGCATTTTCGCTTTCTCCACGGGCAGCTAAATTTAAATGTTTTCCGCCTCATTGATTGTTGTTTGGTGTACAGTGAGACACACAAGCTCTCCAGTCAGAGAAATCTGGGTTTCTGTTTGTACTGCCAGCTTGTTAACATATATAGTTCCTTGAGGAAGTTACTGGTTTTCTCAGACTCTGTTTCCCCATTGATGAGAGAGTTCAAAGTCTACCTCATTGGATTACTTGGGCACTAAATATTTTAATAAAATATTTAGAAAAATGCTCAATATGTAGACCATAAACAAAAAATAATTTTTGTTGCCTTTATTTCATATTTTTCTTTCTCTTTAAGGCTACTGGTTCTTTTGCATGAAAATGAAGAAATGAAGTTCTGTTTGGTGTTTATTCATTTAGCAGTTATTTTTAGTGTCTTCTGGTCTATATAGTGGAAGCAAAATGATAATACAAGGAGTTCACATCTCAGGAGACAGGAAATAAGTTTAATAATGTGTATTGGTGCTATGATAAAAGACTGTGGAGAGAAGTGGGGGACCAAGGAGAGAGAGATCACTTCTCCTGGGAGTGTTTTGAGGGCTAAAAATGCTACCTGAGCAACCAAGACACCCTTCAGAAAAATGAATGGATAAGTAAACTATGGTACAGCCAGCCAATAGAATATTACTCAGCATTGAAAAGAAACGAACCATGAAAAGACTAGAAGGAAACATAAACACCTACTACGAAGTGAAAGAAGTCAATGTGAAAAGGTAATATACTTTAGAATTCCAACTGTATGACATTCTAGAAAAGATAAAAGTATGGAGGCATTAAAAAGATCATCGGTTGCCAGGGGTTAGAGGAAAAGGAGGAATGAAGAGGCGGAGCTTAGAGAACCTTTAGGGCAGTGACTATTCTGTGGGATACTATAATGGTAGATACATGTCACTAGAGACTTGTCCAAACCCATGGAATGTCAACAATGGACCCTAATGTAAATGTGATGTAAAGTATAGACTTTGCATGATAGCGATGTGTCCATGTAGATTCATCAGTTGTGACAAAGATACCACTCTGGTGGGGAATTTTGATCATGGAGGAGGAGGCTATGCATGTGTAGAGGTAGGGAAATCTCTGTATCTTTCAGTCAGTTTTGCTATAAACCTAAAACTAATTTAAATGCTTAAAAAATTAAACAAAATTACAGAAAACTTCCTAGAGAACAGAGTATGCCTATATCAGACAGACAGTGGAGGAAGAGTGTGGGTCTGGGGTGTGGTGTAGAAGAGTCTGGAAGGCCAGAACCAGAAGTGATTCAGGATGGTCAGAACTTGGAGTGCTGGGTGTGGGGAAGAGTGAGTGGTGGTCACTTCAGGAATGAGACTGACTCAAGCAGGACCTGAGCCTAAAGGGCCTAATTGTGCCAGAATCAATTTTATTTATTTATTTTTTATTTTCCCCTGTGATTCATTTGAAATAGAGTGTTGAGATACATCTCACTTTAGAGTGACCGCATTTCTACACATGTACCTGTACAGAAAGATCTTACAAAAAAAATCACACTTTACTTTTTTGCTTTCAATTAGAAAGAGGAAAATATAACCCTTATACGAATTCCATCAGTAAAGGAAAAAGAAACAAACATTCTTTGCAACTCCTGAGCATGCGGGCCGCGTCTGTAGCTGTAGCGTTCCAGCTTTGATAAGCAGAGGACAGGCTCTGCATTGGTATCCTAGGAGGGAATCGTGCTATACTATTTTGGGAGAAGGGGAAAAAGCAAGGTGAGGGAAGAAGAATCTTCTTTTTCTTTTTTTTAGTCCAAAGATAGAGAAAATTAAATACTATTGTCAAGCTCATAAGTTTATTTCTATAATCCAGTTTGCAGCCAATGCTTCCTTATTTAGAATTTGGGTATGACCATTATTTTTCATTTCCAAAAGGGTTCATTGTCCCTCTTCCCTACTCTTATGCAAAACATCCGCATGGGCAATGACCCCATTGCTCCACTCTATAGTTTAAATAGATGACTCAAGCAGGATTTATTCATGGATTTTTCCATGTTGTTTTGAGAAAGTGCTGGTTCCCACCAAGCTATGCATGACACTACCTGAATGATTTGAGGGGAGGGAGAGGAAAACCTGTGGCCACAATATTCAACCTTTCTAGACTAAAAAATATGGGGTCATGTGGATTCAGGCCTGGAACATGTGTATATAGATGAAGTCTGGAAAGAAATGTGCCAAAATGGAAATGGTTGGGTTAAAGTGAAAAGTGAGTTTAATGATTTCCTCTATTGGAATACTTAAAAGAGTGTTTAAAAGTATCAGAGGCTAGATACAAAATAATAATGTTGAGCCAGGCTGGGTAGCACACACCTGTAATCTCAGTACTTGGGAGGCTGAGACAGACAGGAGGATTGCGGGTTCCAGACCAGCCTCAGCAACTTAGTGAGATCCTGTTTCATAACAAAAAAATAAAAAAGGCTGGGGGTGTAGCTCAGAGGTAGATTGTTCCTGGGTTCAATCCACAGTACCACCCCCAAAATAAATAAAAATGTCCTACATGACTAGTGAACAGATACAACTGGTCAGGAAATGGTCAGGTGAAATTATCTTTTGCCAGCTTCCAAATTCTTCCACCTTGTGACAAATGCCAAATATCTTCCCCTTGTCCTTCTGTGCCTCTTCTTTCCACACCACTCTCGGCCCGAGAAGGTTGACATCTGCCGGTTCAGCCAAATGGGGGCCTGGGAGTCAGGTGGGCTGGATCACTATCCTTCTCAGAGCACTTCTCTCTACACGAAGCTCCACGTGCTTTCTGGGAAGTGCCCTCTCCCTTCACCACGCTGGCCCACAGGAAGCAGTGCCTTTCCCCCCAATCTTTGTGGCTCTGGGATACTTCAATATCCATTAAGGTCTATCCATTTACTCTGTTCTCCCCATACTTTTGTAAACCATGCTAGAAAAACCTAATTCCAGTGTGCCATTTCTTTCCTGCTGGGACCCTGACTGACACAGCTCAATTATTGCAAAAGGGATTGCTCCATTATTCCCAACCAGGGTAACAGGCACTTTTTCAAAACCTTCTCAATAAACCTGCTTTATTTTCAGCATCTAATGTGTTTAACCTCATACCAAATGTGTGGTGTATTTCATCATACCCCTGTCTGCATTATTATTATTATTATTATTATTATTATTATTATTATTATTATAATTACTGAAGTTCAGAGTGGATAGAAACATACACATACACAGCATTCATTGTGTGTTTCCCTCCAGGTCCCTCTCCACACCCCATCCCTCCCTATAGATAACATTTATATTAATACAGAAAACTCCATGTATGAACAAAGCATTATTTGAATATTTCTTTTGCCTCAATGGAATTAAGATCATGCTTTCTTTTTTCCAGGGCTGCACTTTTCACCCCCATCTGTCTTTGGAGTTGTTTCCTTGCTCTTGGAATTTTTAGAATTCCTTCACTTAGAAGTAGCTTCATGTGTAAAGTTAAAGAGAATAATGCGTTTTCAGTGAGCTTTGCCAGGTGGAGGAAGGGGAGGAGACACTGGCAAGCAGACTTAAGTGACTTTCTTTTTTTTTTCGGTACTGGGGATTGAACTCAGGGGCATTCTACCTCCGAGCTACACCCCTAGCCCTATTTCTTATTCTTTATTTTGAAACAGGGTCTCACTAAGTTGCGGAGTGCCTCACTAGGTAGCTGAGGCTGGTTGCGAATCCGGATCCTCTGGTCTTAGCCTCCCGAATGCTGGGATTCCAAACGTGCGCCACCACGCCCAGCTTTAAGTGACTTTCTTTACAGAACTTCTGAAATCTTTCCTGTGTGTTGTGACTCTGAGAGGGGGTACAGTAAGCAGCGTTTTCAATTCATGAAGCCCTTGTCACTACGCACCCATTGGAATTCCTCAGGTCACAGTTTGCAAAGCCTTGTTCCATGAGTATGTTTTTCACTCCATCTGTCTCTTTTTGCATAAGCATTTACTAAAAATGTGAACGAATATGGACAACACTGGGTCAGAACTCTTAGGGAAGGGAAGTGGAAGACAAGATACTGAAACCCTTTCTTGTTAATCCATTAGTATTTGCAGATGTCAAGATCTCTAAAGATGTGTGCTGTGGGTGGATGGTGGCCAGAATTTCCTGCAAGCTCCAGTCTGAGGCACTAGTGGAAACCTATCTGGTTATCCTTTTGGAGGTCTTTTTTAAGCCTTTAAGCCTAGATTGGTTGAAGATGCATTTTTCTCCCCTTGTCTTTCTGCTGATTCCTGAATTAGCTGGGGATGGGGAGAGGAGTGAGCGAGAAGGGAAAGAAGCGTTTATCAGGTGTTTGCAATATTCCAGGTACTATATTTGGTTTGTCTCGTTTTCCAAAGCTCACAGTCAAGTGAGAGAGAAAAGATGTGAAACTAAGAATAATTAATGCAGTATAATATTATGTAACATAATACATAATACATAATATAATTAATATAATTGTTTTAGTCCATTTTCCATTGCTATAGTGAAATAACTGAGGCTAGACACTTTATAAAGAAAAGAAGACTATCCAGCTAACAGTTTTGGATGCTGAAAGTCCAAAATTGGGCAGCCCTTATTGACTTGGCCCCTGGTGAGAGCCCTTTGCTGCATCATCTTGTGGTAAATGGCATCTTGGTGAAACAGAGAGTTTGCATGGTCAGATAAGAAGACAGAGATTGGGGAGGCATCAGAATCCATGTTTTATAACAACCTTCTCTTTGTAACCAGGGTTCCACAAGAACTACATTAATTCTTTCTGAGGGTGGTAACCTAATGACCTACTTACCTTGCACCACCTCTTAAAGGTCCCACCACCTTCCAACACCAACACATAAGGCGCCAAGCTTCTAACACCTGACCCCTTGGGGGCACACTCAACCCATATCACATCATAGCAATAATTAATACATAATATAATACACGGCTAAATGCAGGAAGAGCTTATATCCTGGCTTTTAACCATTGCCTCATTATTTTCCTAAGGCAAGGTCTATAGTTATTGGCATTTTATTTCATGTTTTATTGTAGAATAAGCTTGAGACCAAATTGAGACAATATTCTACTCTTTTATCTGATGTAGAAAAATATACAGATTTTTATAAGTAGCCACAATGGACTCGATGTTACTAAGAGGGTGAAAGAGTGTGGAGGAGGAAAATTAGCAGATAACTTAGAGAAACCTCTTTTTCTAACATTTTACAGTCTTTCTTTATGGATAAGCAAATACGAATATTGGCTAATTGGATTTTAAAATTTCCTTCCTTTGCTTCTGTGCCCCATTAGAAAAAAACAGATTTAAGAAATCAGGAAGCAACCTCTGGGAATATGGAGTAGGCATATTCTTTCTCATTTGTTCTGCTAAGTGAAACTAAAAATACTGAACATTCCATTAAAAACAAACATAAGAAGAGTTTGAAAAGCAAAGAGAATAGGCAGGCCAGCTAAGGATTGTGTGTGTGTGTGTGTGTGTGTGTGTGTGTGTGTGTGTACTATGGATGAACCCAGGAGCATTCTGTCTCTGAGCTACACCCCAGCCCTTTTTAAGTTTTTTTCTTTTTAATTTTAAACAGGGTCCCACTAAGTTGCTGAGGGTCTAGCTAAGTTGCTGAGGCTGGCATCAAACCTGCAATTCTTCTGTCTCAGCCTGTCAAGTACTGGAATTACAGGTCTATGCCATCACACCCAGCCAAGGATCTTGGGACTGACACATGGTGGTGAGTTCTTGGTTGGTTGGCTTGTTTGCCTCACAGAGCCTAGACTTGTAGAAGAAGACGACAACCCAGAAATGCCAAAGTATACAGGCAAAAGGCTCCTGCTCTCTAGACAAAGATCCAGGAAGGGGGCAGCCTAGCAAAATATAACACTTTTAGACAGTTGTCACTAAACTCTTTCCAAGATCATAGGAAAAACTGTGGCACCATCCAGACCCTCACCAACAAAGGCCAACGGGAAGCCTCAACCTCCACCCTGGCCAAGCAGAAACAAGGTCCCTCAGCCTCACTGTCTGCCCCCACCTGGTGATGTCAGCGGAGGTCAAGTAAGGAGCCAATCTTTCATCCCTACCTGGGAAGATGAACTCATTAAGTGCCAACTTTTGATTCTGTGAATATTTCAATGCAATTGACACAGGTGCATTAAAACTGGTCGGAAAGTATAATTTAGAGCTCATGCATCCTTTATATTTTTATACATACATTTTTCAAATACGCTAATCATTTTCCACATATTAATTTTCTAAAAGGAATAGAATTATAAAAACATACTATTTATTTCAAAGTGACCATGAGTGGCATACTTGTTGCTCAATTTAAGTTTTTTGCAGGTGTCCTATATATGGGACAATGGGTTAAGGTACCTCTTCCCCTTCGCTCTAGAGTAGTGCATGTAAGAAGAGGCCTAGTGCAGACTTAGGATTTTCACCACCACCTAGTGGCAATAAGGCCACCTCCCCCATCCTGAGGAGGCCATGTGGAGGCATTTACAGTGCACTCCTACCTCTTCAAGTCAGAGAGTGATCAGCAGAGGCCTAGTGGTATGGCCACTGAGCTGGACAGCAATAATAAGAAGCACCTTCACCCTCCACCTCAGGCATCAGTGGAAGCCAAATGGGGAACCTCTCCCACCTGCAGTAATGAGGCACACATCCTTTCTTTGCTGGGGCGATGTAAAAACCAATCCATTTTCATTACTTGTAGTGTTTTGACATTATTCATATAGCTTTTTCAGCAGTTCTCTGAATATTACATTTTTTAGACATAACTCAGCACAGGCTACCATTGTCATCATTTTACCTGTTCAAGTGAAGTATAGAAATCTGTGCCTTACATCCATGTAAGCATTCCCCTATATCATACATATTTCCTTTATATACATATTTAAAACAACACCAGACATGTTAAAACTTTTGCTCCAACCATCAAAAGAAAAATTAGAAAACTCAATAGCTTAAGAAAGTGTTATTGTATTGTATTTGCCAATATTTCTGCTTACCATGTTCTTCCTTTCTGAAATTGCAAAGCTCTTTCTTTTATCATTTCCTTTCTGTTTAGAGAATGTTGTTTATCCCTTCCTTCAGGTCTGTCTACTGAAGACAAATTCCCTTAATTGTTGCTTGGGGCCTGTGGTGAGGCAACACATCATCATGGTAGGAGTGTATGTCAGAGCTAAACCACGTACACACAAGCCAGGGAGCAAAGAGAGAGAGGAAAGCACTGGTTCCCGCAACCCCTTCGAGGGCACACCCCTAGTGACCAAGGACTTCCCATTAGGCCCTGCCTCCCAATGGTGCCACTCTGGGGACCAATTCTTTAACACACAGGTATTTGGGGAACACTCAGGATCTAAAATACAGCAGTCACAAATACAATATATTGGGCGGAAAGACCACAAAGCATACTATCATCAAGGTAAAAGTTAACTAGGCAGAAAACTGAGTCCATCATGCCCTCGTTAGGAAAATCTGTTGCTAATTCACTTATTTTTAAATATATATGTATATATATATACATATATATATATATTTTTTTTTTTTTTGCGGTACTGGGGATTGAACCCAGGGGCATTCTACCTCCAAGCTGTACCCCCAGCCCTATTTTTTTATTCTTTATTTTGAAACAGGGTCTCACTAAGTTGCAGAGTGCCTCACTAGGTAGCTGAGGCTGGCTGCGAATCGGGATTCTCCAGTCTCAGTCTCCCAAATGCTGGGATTACAAGCGTGCGCCACCACGCCGGCTTAATTTTAAAGTACTTTGGTGGATAGGATTTGTTCTTCTGTTGATCCTTATGTATAGGAAATTCTTTTTTACATTACAAATCTTTTATGCTATAGTTTTAAAATATTGGTCTATTCAATACACACATAATTAGCCCTCTGGTGTTGGGGGAACTAGCAATAGAGATAAACATGGCTTTTGACTGGCAGTGGCATTCCTCAGGGAGACAGAAGGAGAAGCTAGAATCACATAACCAGAGATGGAATCCTAATTTCATTGCTTACTAGCTGTGTAAAACTTATGTACTCTCTCTTTAGAAATCTCAGTTTCTCCACCTCTAGGCTTAGAATAGCTTCTTTCTTATTTACATGAAACATGTTTTTCTTTTATTTTGAGACTCAAACTTGGTGCTATTTATGTGTGATGGGCTCTGTAACTTTATAAGACATTTGAATGATTTTTGTACAGGAGCTGTGTCTTGTTTTCTTCATTTTCTCAAATCCTAGCCCTGGGTCAGAAACAAAGAATGGGCAGACATTGTTGGATATGGATATCTCAGCAAATGAAACAGAAAAATATCTTTACTCACATGGATCTTACATGCAACTGAGGAGACAGCAGACAACAAACATAATACATTTATGAATTGTACTGTATGTTAAAAGGTGACAAATGCTGGGGTGGGAAATGAAAGCAGAGAAAGAGAAACTGAGAGTCCTGGGGGTATAGGATGCAGTTTCTAAAGGAGAGTCAAGGCAGGTCTCATTGAAAAGAAGATTGTTGAGAAGAGACTTGTAGGGGTGAGAATGTTAACTGTGTGAATTTTAGGGGGACAAGAATTTGGGGCAGAGGTGATAATTAGTACATCCATCCTGAGATGATGAGGCTCTGCTCCTTCCTTCCTTCCTTCCTTCCTTCCTTCCTTCCTTCCTTCCTTCCTTCCTTTCGGTATTAGGGATTGAACCCAGAGACATTCTATCTCTGATCTACACCCCCAGTCCTATTTCATTTTTTTTTTTTATTTTGAAACAGGGTCTCACTAAGTTGCTAAGGCTGGCCAGGAACCCATGATCCTCCTGTCTCAGCCTCTCAAGTCCTAGGATTACATGCATGTACCACCACACCATATTCTGCCTTCCTTTTTTGAGGAATATCCCAGGGGCCAGTTAGGCAAGGAGAGAAGTAGGAAATGAGATCAGAGAGGTCATGGAGAGGGAGAAACATGGCGGGCTAGGACTTGAATGAATTGTAGACCACCACAGAACCGTGAGTGGAGGAGAGACATGAGTTGCCTCGTTTCTAAAGAGGCTGCTATTTTGAATATTGACAAAGGCAGAAGAGGGGTCAAAGACAGAAACGAGGAGACATTTAGGAAGCCATTGCAGGCAAGAGATGATAGTGGCTTCCTGATGCTGGTAGACCTGGAGGTACAGAGAAGTGATCATATTTTGGATATATAGTGAAAGCAAAGTCAATGGGGCTTCTGACAGACTGATTATGGGATATGGAAGAGAGAGGAAGGCAGTGACTTCGGTGTTTTGTTGACAACCGGAACACTGGAGCTGCCAACTGAGAAGGAGCTGCCTGTTGGAAGGGCCAGCTTGGGGGAAGATCAGGAGTCCAAGTTGAGCATATTAAGTTTGAGGTGCCAATTAAACATCTAAATAGGGCTGTCAACAACACAGTTGTGTAAAGTCCAGGATTCAGGAGGCAAGTCTAGGCTAGAAATAAAAATTTAGAAAGTGATGAATATATAGATGATAAAGCTGTGAGACTGACTGAGATGACAGCGGGAGTGAGAACTACAAAAAAGAAGTCTAAGAAGTGAGACTTGGACTCCAATATTACTTAAGAAGTTGAAGAGAGAAAGACATCAAAGGAAATTGATAAAGCATGATCAGATAAGCATGGGAAAATCAAGAAGCATATGGTGTCCTGGAGTCCAAGTGAAGGAAGGATTCAGAAAGAGAGTGTGATGGATTTGTCCAACACTTGGCTTTGTTGAGTGAAATAAGGACAAAGAATTGACCTTTCAATTTAGCAATGTAGAGGTTATCAGTGATCCTGACGAGAGCAGTTTCAGTGGTGTTAACGGGTCAAACTCCTGTTTATATTAGGTTTAAGAGAGAACAGGAGGACAGGAAATACAGAAAGTGATGTAAATCTTTAAAGAGTTTTATCTTCACAGGGAAAGAGAGGTTCATGATGGTAGCTGGCAAGAAAAGTGGGTCACGAGAGATTTTTTTTTTTAAGAAAGAAATAACAGTATGTATATCATTATATATAGACATGCACACTAGAGGGCATGATCCAGCAGGGATAGGAGAGTTGACAATTCAGGACAGAAAGGGTGAGGGGGAATGAGATCTATAGTACCAAAGTATAAGCAATCACTGGCTGCAAATATGGGCATGAGTTGTTCATTCAGACAAACAGGTGTGACGGCAGAGTGTTGGGTACAGATGCTGGCAAGTGGCAAACGTCACTGTGGGAGATGATGGCAGCTGAACATTTCAGTTTGATCAGTGAAATAAGAAGCATAGGAATTCAGCAGAATGGGAAAGCAGTAAGAATGACAGAAGTTTGAGGAAATATGTGTATGAAATAATTATCTAGGAAAGTGAAAGAATGAATGAACATTTTATGATTGTTGGAATACATCAGTGAATAAAACATAAAAATATTTGTCCTTTGTCCTTATGAATCTTACATACCACAGAATGGGCAATAAATAATAAACATAATAAATGCATTAAGAATACAGTATAGAACCAATTACGTTCTTGGAGAGACTGGTCAGATAGGTACTGGGGATTGAACCCAGAGACATTCTACCTTTGAGCTTCACCAGCAGCCTTATTTTATTTTTTGAAACAGAATCTCACTAAGTTGTGGAGGACCTACAAGTTTGCTGAGGCTGGCCAAGAATCTACACTCCTCCTGTCTCAGCCTCCCATGTACTGGGATTACAGGCATGTACCACTGCACCTGGCTAGTTTTGTATTTTTAATCAGACATGTTCTCCTGCATGGTGTGGGAGCGCAGTAGTGGGGTAATTTGAATTAGCCAGGACTATGGTTTTATTAAGCAAGTTTGATAGAGTGGGCAAGGGGGTTGTGGGTATTTCCAGACTAAGTTATAAAGTAAGAAGGGATGTGGGGGATGGGTAAGGAACAATAAAAAGGTGATTCCATCAATGAATTGGAGGATGCATTAAAAAATGAACACGTTTAACTATCTTTCATATTTCTCCCTCTTCTCCTTCTTCACTTCTCTGTTCTAGTTAGTGTGGTGGCTTAGAAAACTGCTGAGATTAAAATTCTAGCTCCATCAAGTACAAGGTCTCTATTCTGTTTCCCTCTAATTTTGTTTATTCCTGTTCAAAACACATTTTCTTGATTGCTATGGCTTCATAAGTCTCAGTATCCAGTAAGCCAAACCCCAAAATAACCTATAATTTTTCAAAATAAAGGTGAAATAAATTTTGAGGAAAAAATCTGAGAAAACTCATCAGCAGCTAAAGGAAATACAAAAGAGTGCTCTTTTAGGGGAAGAAAAAGATCTTAAATAATAGCTCTTAGATAGAGGGAAAAGGAAGAAAAAGACAAATATATAGATAAATCAAAATGAGTATCAACTCATAAAATAATATTCCAATCAGAGTCATAAGTACATAGATACATTAAAGTGCATGACAGCAACAGTGACAAAAGTCAGTTTTGGACAAAATACATTTAATAGTTCTAAAATGAAAAGAAGAAAAAGTACATGATTAGGCAAAGATACATGTTGTAATCTCTAGAAAGGAGATAACTATTAAATTGGTAATAAAGAAAGTGTATTCAGTGAGCATATAGGAAGGAAGCAACTGGAAAACATTATGTTAAGTGAGATTAGCCAGTCACAAAGAGTAAAGAAGCATATGTTCTCCCTAATATGTGGATGCTAGGGAGAGAATGGGGCATGAGGGTCTTCAGATGAAAAAGGAGAGACCCTCGATAAGCAAAGAAGTTGATTTAATCGAAGGGGATGGATGGGGGCATCCTACGTCACATGATATACTTACACAATTATATCAAGGTCACTCACTGAACTGAACTTGAGAGGGAGGGAGGGTGAGGGAGCGGGGTGGGGGGAGTTGGGGAAGGGGTCAAATGAGAAATGTGTGCACATGTATCGTTATCAATTTGTACCTAACAAAGATGTATGCTTACAATGCATGAATTATTACAATAAAAAAACTTTATTAGAGACTGAAGAGCGTATATCATCCCCTCGTACACTCTTGGGTTTTCTAATGTCGTCAGTCTCCACAAAGCCTTCTTTCAAACTAAACAATTCAATTGCTTTAGCCTGAGTATCTTGAATCAATAATCAAAACACCTGTTAGATTCATAAGGGAAAGCCATTCTAGTTATCAAAGAAGAATCCTCATGGCTATGGTAGACTAGATAGGGAGGAAAATATCTAGAAGAAAAATCTTCAACTAAATGCATGTCTGTTGCATAGTTCCAGAGTGAATGCCCAGCACACTGTGTCAAGGCAATGTCCACCATGGCTCCAGGTAGCAGGCAGAGCTGTATGGAGATACAAGGTCAGCGCCAGGGCTGCTGGCTTCTCTTCCCATCTTTCCTCATCTGCCTCTTCTAAATGTTCACCTATAATAACTGTTACCATTGATTAGGTGCCTACTGTGTGCTGGACTATATATATATCACCTCTAATCCTATTAATACCCCTACTTTACAAAGGCAGAGAATGGATCAAGAATTAAATAACCTGTCCAAGACTAGACAGGTAGGAAATGGCAGCAATGAGATTCATGCCAGGATCTGACAACATCTCTTCATCCTACACTCTGCTTTCAGCTTCTCTGGGATCCCCAGATCAACCAGAGCACAGCTCTTATACCAGCAGATAATTCAGCCTACTGATTAGGAGGAAGGGAAGTCCGACTTCCCTTTTCCATAGTATTATGTTTTAGGCACAGCACTAGGTAATTTTACCTTGTATTTAATTAACTTATTCCTAATTCATTTATTCTTAACTCATTCATTTCTCATAATAACCTGGTAAGGGAGATGTTTTTATCCTCATTTTACATACAAGGAAACTGAGGCCTAGACAAATGAGCAAAGTATCAAAAATCACAAAATGTGTGAAGCTCCGAGTTTGAAATTCCTGGCTTCAAAGCTCCTTATTTTACATTTCCTTTTGGGCAGAGAGGAGAAATTAATCAGAAGAGACAAGAAAACCATGTTCGCATAGGTGATAGGAGCAGAGACAATTTGGCATGAGAGTCTAAGATTAGCGTGGGCTAGGGCACTGTCCTGGGATTCTGAGGTTTTGCCTGGACTCTAGTCCCAGGGATGCAGTATCTGGCAGGACTTAGCCTCTCAGTTTCTTTTTTTTTTTTTTTTTTTTTTTGCGATACTGGGGATCGAACCCAGGGGCATTCTACCACCGAGCTATACCCCCAGCCCTAATTTTTATTCTTTATTTTGAAACAGGGTCTCACTAAGTTGCGGAGTGCCTCACTAGGTAGCTGAGGCTGAGGCTGGCGGGGAACCCGGATCCTCCAGTCTCAGCCTCCCAAATGCTGGGATTACAAGCGAGCGCCACCATGCCCAGCTCTCAGTTTCTTCACGAATAAAGAATGTGTGTTTTTAATTAGGCCGTCACCTCATCCTTCTAGCCCTAAAGTTCTGTGTCTCTAAGTCCTCAGGAGCACTAGTGGTGTTCCTCTTGTTCACAGAGCATAAGATGACAGCGTCCCTGTCCGGACTAGTTCTCATCATCATCGCCCCCTTGCACGGGTTTGGTGCCACTCACTAGAACCGGGAATGCAAAAGTGGGGAGGCCAGCCTCGGGACCTCTCCGGTGGCTGAGTGTGGAAACTGTCGCCATACGGACTGAAAGAGAAAACTTAGCGCCCAAGGAGTGTGACAGTCACTGGCAGGGCTCGGGTGGCCTGCCACGCAAGGCTCTCAGAGGCACGGGCTGACGGCTGGCCCAGTCAGGTGGCCCGCGCCCCTGGCGGCGAGGACGACACTCCTGGCCTGCAGACCCAGCCGGCGGGCGGCGGGCGCGCTGCTCCAGCGCCCGGGCCCTGGCCCCGCGGCTGGCCGCGGGAGGCGTCGCTGCGGCCGGCAGTGTGTGGGGGGCGGGACGAAGCCTCGGCGGCTGCGAACAAAGTCCAGGACCTTGGCGGGCTGCAGCGCCCGCCAGCAGGCAAGGCGGCTCTGCCAGAGACGTGCGCGGTCCCAGGTGAGGGAGGCCGTCGCGGGAGACCCGGGGACGCGGGCGGGCGGTGCAGTGGGACCTCCGCTTGCAGCCTCGGCCCCCGGGCCGGCTCAGAGACCCCGCGAGGGGGTCGCGAGGAGGCTGGTTGCCTCCTCGGAGCTCAGCTGGGAGCACTGGGACCTGAGGCTGTGGTTTTTTCCCCAGGCTGAGATGGATCTTGAGGCTGCAAGGAACGGAACAGCCCGGCGCCTCAGGACAGTGGAGGGCGACTTTGAACTGGGCAGCAGCAGGTACATCACCAGGTGTTTCCCTTATGCGGGAAGCAGCAGGGAGAAGTTCAGCTCTGGAAGGAAACCAGTGGATGTCTTTGACCTTTGGGGGGCTTCTTTGAAAGGTCTTGTCTGACCTTGAGGCAGAAATTTTAAGTGGCCTCAAGGGACGTCCCTGGGGCTTCTTTTGGAACAGGCTCAGAAAGAAGAGGTTGTGTCCCTGTGCCGGGGTGATTCAATGACTAGCGATGGTATATAACATTCCTTGTGTCCTGTAACTAGAACTTTTGCAGATAAGTTCCATTATCCGCCATCTGATTATTCATGCTTGGGCATCAAACATCTGATGGTCGTGCTTTTTGAATAAGCGTAGCGAAGCGAAAGCGCTGCTCTTCCAGTTCTGCTCTTCCTCCTCCCCCTCCACTCACCGCCCCTCCTCCCTCCTTCCCCTGTCCTAGGCTTTGTCCCTCTTTCTCCTTTCTGGGGTGTTACATGGAGAGGGGAAACTTGAACAGCCTCGTCTTTCTGTCACCTGCGCCTCCCAATCGGCTTTTGTTCAAGAACAAGGGGAAAGCAGCGCCTCCTGCTTGCAAGTCCCTCCCCACTCCCCTCCGGCTCTGAGTTTGATTCTGGGCCCCTTGCTCAGCACTTGACAGGCTTTGTAGGGGCAGAAAGGCCCGGCCAGTGGTGTGTGTTTGTTTCCTCTTTCTCTGTGGGAATAGTGAATCACTTTTGTCTTTAGCCTCAAATAGTTCATGAGGCTATTACAGTCTCTAAGTTCATGCCAGGCCACGCAGAACTAATTGACTCGTGTCATGGGAGTTATCACCCGGAGGAACAAATTTATCAGGTTCTGTCGTTTGTCCTCAAGCTGCAAGGGGTCTGATTAGCTAACTGAAAATATGCCTATCTGATGCTTACACTGGAGCATTATTTTAGTCTTGTTAACTTGTTTGGACAGTGACAATGCTCCATTCCTTTTAAGTATCATGGTATGTATTCACAGAAAATTTAATTTTCCCATATAGAATTGGAAAATGGGTGGGTGGTATTGCTTCTAATAGAAAAAATGTGGTTTTTATCAGCTAGAAATTTGGGCCGGGAATGACTGTGGATCTATTAATAGATGGCATTTTCATGAAGAAGGCTATTTATGTATTTCACTGGCTGAACATTTGGTGAGGGTAAAAGGGAGCCGTCCCTGCATAAGGTGTAGTGACACTCCAGTTCCCAGAGGCATCCGCAGAAGGGAGGCTCACAGCTTTTTCTTGGAAAGAAGAAAACAGCTCAAAATGGAAGTATGGAAAGTTAAGAATAAGACTGTAAGGTTATAAAATTAAGCCCGCTTCAATTATCTAGGGAAAATTGAGGATTATTTATATATTTTTCCAGTCGTGTTGCTATAGTCTGTGGTACAGTTTTTTTTTAGCATATTTAGTAGCAAATATTCATCCGGTGATTGTAGGAAATATTTTACATGATTTAGGATTAAGTCTTATGAGTAAAGTTTTATTTACCTGGATAAATGTATCTTGGGGCAGGGGGGACTCTGCCTTCATTACATTATTGTCTGGAGGACAGACACAAATAATATACAAACTAAATAAATAAACTATAATTAATGTTAGAAAATAATGAATGCTATGGAAAAAACACTAATAAAGATTAAGGAAATCAGGAGTGCAATGCAGAAGTACTCTGCAATTTTAGTAGGGTCATTTTATTTTGAGTGTGTGTGTGTGTGTGTGTGTGTGTGTGTGTGTGTGTGTGTGTGTTGCTTGGCATTGAACCCAGGACCTTGCACATGCCAGGCAAGGGCTCTGCCACTGAACTACATCCCCAGTCCAGGTCTTACTTTGAAGGCCACATTTGAGCAAAGACTAGAAAGAAATGAGAGGAGACAGACCATGGGTATCTGAAGGGAGAGCCTTCCTGGCTGTGGTAACTGACAGTGTAAAGACCAGGAGATGGAGCTGTATTTGGTGTGTCCACAGAATAGCAGAGTAGCCAGGGTGACTGGAGCAGGCACAGTAAGTAGGGGTGAGATGGGAGATGTGATCAGAAAGGTCATAAGGAACCAGAGCATATAGAGCCTTCACAGTCAGCATAAGGATTTTTTGCTTCCACTCAGAAAAATGGGAGCCATTGTAATTTTTGAGCAGAGTGGTAACATAATGTGACTCGAGTTTTTAAATGATCATTCTGGTACTGGTCGAGGAAAGATTCAAGCAGGCATGGGTGGAGGTGGAGGAGTCAGGCAGGAGGCTTTTCTACTGGGGGTAGCAAAAAAAAAAAAATGGAGAGAAGGGGTTGAATTTTTTGTATTTTCAATGCAGTATGCACAGGATTTCCTGACACCATGCCCTATAGTCCTTCGGAAGAGTAGTCTTCACTACTTTTAGATCAGCATGTACTTTTTTTAATGAAAATAATCAATTTGGCAGACATTCGCATATTCCTCTTTTCTTTGTGCATTGAGTCCTGTACGACAGGTGACCATTTCTCACTTGTCCATATGTCCTTGTAGTACCTTGGACAGTTACCTCTGTACTTGGTGGTTGCCTGGCAGTGTTTGTGAAACTGGATAATTTGGATAATTGTGGACATCACTCCTTTAAATTTGAAGATGTTATAATTGAGAAACCTAACTACTCAAATTTGTATTAAATTGACTGTGAAACATTTCCTAATAGTTTTTATATCGAACAACTCTATTTTACAGCACCCAAGACAGGGCAAAAATGAAGAAAGTGAATTTGATCGGACCGTTAACATTGGTAAGCTGTGAAAATTAAATGGGAATAAACTTGCCTTTTATTCAGATTGGGGACTTGAATCAGTAGCTATGGAGCAAGTACTTTAAGACTGTCTATAGGTAATGATAGATCAAGCTGCTGTCTTAGATCTGTTTATTGTAGGAAATGGTTCACACTCCCAGGACAAATGAGAAAAGATATAGGGGCAGACTGGCTCTAACATGGAGCAGAGTTAATGGCTGTACAGGGAAGTTAAAAATGGGAAGTGTATTAGTAGCACCATGCAAACTCACCAATTTCGAGAAAATGCATCTGTGCATTGTTACACAGCAACCACTACCCTGACTTAGCTTAAAATCAGCTTGCATACAAAGAAGACGATTACTAACTACAGACATTTTAATGGCAATTAAGAACTCTATGTTCACATTTGACTTCCAGAAAAATTGGTTAAACATGGGATATGGATTAGGGATTCTGATTAAAATTGTTTTCAGTACTTTTCTGCTAGTATGATCAAGCCAACACTTTTGGAAAAAATCTAATCAGTATCAGCTATTCATTTGTAATATGTCTCAGAGAGGCAGCCCAAGAAAGTGTTTGCCTATTATTGACAAAGATAATGTGTTTCAAACAGCCAGACTCTTTTGACAGCAAAGAAGTTAGAAGTAAATGGCATGTCAGTTAACACTTCCAATTTGTAAGTAAATGAATAAAAAAGACACCCAAATACCCACACATTACTTCACACTTTTCATGTCACCACAAAGCCCTTATTGATTCTCTTTTCTTATTCTTTTTGTTGTTTAAAAAGTTTCAGTAAGAATAAATAAAATTGAATTTACTACTTCATAGAATTTTGTTTGTAAAACAAAAATCTGTTTTTTCTTGTTTGTTTTTTTTGTTGTTGTTGTTGGTACTGAGGGTTGAACTCAGAGGCATTCTACCTCCAAACTACTTCTCAGCCCTCTTTGTTTTTATTTTAAAACAGAATCTCACTAAGTTGCTGAGAGTCTCACCAAGTTGCTAAGGCTGGCCTTGCACTTGCAATCCTCCTGTCTTAGCCTTCTAAGTACTGGAATTACAGGCATTCACCATGATGCCGCCTAGCTCAAAATCTGGTTTTAATGCACAGGTTTTAAATCTGTCTCCTAGGGAAAATAAAATATTCACACCTTAGAGTAGAAACATAGAAAATCTAATTTGAATTAAAAATTTTAGTTTAAATGGAATTTAAATTTAATATTTATTCTGCCTCTAAATAGATATTTTTTGTCCTCAAAGAGTTCATGACAACACTGTGCTCTCATAGAAACTGGAAATACATTGTTTTTTTCTTGAAAGTTGCTGAAAATAAATATAGTTTTACTTAGGTATTTGCTATGAATTTCATCTAATTTTGAACTTAAGTTTAAAGACTGTTAAATTTAATCTGATGAACAGCATTGAAACATTCCTCAATGTCATGTAAAGTCCACTTAAGATAACACCGCATGACAACCTGACCGTGTGCTTTGAATAGCTACGGACAGAACTGCGTGCTCTATCTTCCTTCCCTAGGAGCCTCTAAAAATGAGCTTTGGGGACACTGGTCCCTTTGTAACAATTGTAGGAACCCTTTCTCACTTGCTCTTGATTCAACCTGCTCCCTTTGTTTCACGCCAAGCTCCACCTGGCTTGTGACCCTGTGTCTCTGTTGGTACTCCTACCTATCCTCTGTGTTTGATAATGGAATTTGCTCCCCCACCCCCAGACCCCAGCTGAACTTCTAGAACTCTTTGAGAACAGTTTGCAATATACCCAGTCCCTGCCATGTGCCTCCAACCTCTGTCTCACCTGGGCATTGAGCCAGTCTGACTCAACATTAGCCCACAAAGACTACCATCTTGACTCATTACCCACCCTCCCAATCACTATTTCATGTCTCCAGAAAGGTAGTGTGGGGGAGGGTGGAGTTTTAAGAGCAAGGAGATATGCCAGAGATAGAGAGGAAGCTATAGAAATGGAAACATAAGCGAAAGAAGACATAGTCTGGAAAGCAGAGGAGGAAGGAAAAACAAAGAAAATGATCCATAAATAGGTCCATCAAAATAGTGAAAAAATAAGCCGGGCGTGGTGGTGCACGCTTGTAATCCCAGCATTTGGGAGGCTGAGACCGGAGGATCCGGGTTCGCGGCCAGCCTCAGCTACCTAGTGAAGCACTCCGCAACTTAGTGAGACTCGGTTTCAAAATAAAGAATAAAAAATAGGGCCGGGGGTATAGCTCGGAGGTAGAATGCCCCTGAGTTCAATCCCCAGTACCACAAAAAAAAAAAAAAAAAAAAAAATAGTGAGAAAATCAGGGTGCAGTGGTACATGCCTATAATCCCAGTACTTGGGAGGCTGAGATAAGAAAATCCCAAGTTTGAGGCCAGCCTCAGCAATTTAGTGAGATTCTCATTAACTTAGCAAGATTCTGTTTCAAAATAAGAAATTGAAGTGAGTTGGAGTGCAGCCTAAAGGTTGAATGCCTGTGGGTTCGAGCCCCAGTACCAAAAATATATAGAGATAAATAAGAAAGAAAGAAGGAAGGATGGAAGGAAGGAAGGAAGAAAGGGAGGAAGGAAAGAAAGAAAAAGAAA